>JBCEWE010000499.1:502500-625000 GCA_039877035.1 Silurus lanzhouensis
TCTCTCTATCATTTCCCTCATTTATCAGCTGTTTAAAATACTCCCTCCATCTTCTTAACACACTCTCCTTACTAGTCAATACATTTCCATCTCCATCCTTTACTGCTCTAACTTGTAGCACATCCTTCCCAGCTCGATCCCTCTGCCTGGCCAATCGATACAAATCCTTTTCTCCTTCCTTAGTGTCCAACTTCTTCTACAGCTCCTCATATGCCTTTTCCTTCATCCCTCTTTACCTGCTGCCGCATCTCCTTGTACTCCTGCCTACTTTTCTCATCACTCTGTCGATCCCAATTCTGTTTCTCCATTATGCTTTCCTGCACTTCCTCATTTCACCACCACATTTCCAGATGTTACACTAAGTACCTTTCTCTCTGTCTCTCTCATCACTCCTGCAGTAGCTCCACAATCATTCAGCACCTCTTCACCACCACCGAGCCCCTGTCTGACCTCTTCCCTGAATCTCACACTACACTCTTCCTCTTTCAGTTTTCACCATCTTATTCTTCTTTCAGTCCTCACTCTCCTCCTCTTCTTCTTCACCTTCAAAACCATCCTACAGACCACCATCCGATGCTGTTTAGCTACATTGTCCACCACCAACACCTTACAGTCTCCAATCTCCTTCAGGTTGCTTTTTTTGTTTAAGAAATCACACCTTACATCAAGAACGCTCAAAATTTTGAAGGAATCAACAATCCAAAAAAAAAAACCAAAAAAAAAAACCTAATAACATTGCCATAGAAAATACATTAAAAGCATTTCTATCTACATTCCGGATGAAAGAGGAAAGTGCTGAGAGACGCTTTCACTCAGTCAGCCTTGAGATGCAGACGGGCTTCTCGTCGCGACCCTATCTCTTTGTGTGTGTGTGTGTGTGTGTGTGTGTGTGTGTGTGTGTGTGTGTGTGTAAGTGGGAAAAAAAAATAAAACATGCCTGAAGCAGCAGACGGAGCGAAGCCTAGAGAATAAATATTATTTTAGAGATAAGTGTGATAGAGCGAGACATGGAATCGATTCACGGGGGAAAAAAAACAGTTCTCAGTATTATTGACGTTCTACAAACTGAATTAATCAATCAAAATAAAGCTTAGGGAGGACTTTGGAGTCCTTTATTCTGTTTATTTCAATTGCATCTAAATAGATTTTGTCGTATTTGGAAAATAAGGCAAACATATACTTGTAACTGGTTGCAAATTTAGATTCTGTTTACTAGTTTATGTCATCGTAATTATTCATGCATAATAATTCAATTTATTTGATTTTTATTTGTAGAGCGCTTTTAACAATGGACTTTGTCTCAAAGCAGATTTACAGAGACAAAGACTAAAATGAATACGTTTATTTTTCTTTAATTGTAAGTTTATCCATAATGAGAAACCTTGAGAGGAACCACACTCAGAAGGGATCTCATTCTCATCTGGGTGACACCAAGAGTGTGATTATTAATCATTAAAACATTACAAACACTGCTGGGCAATGGGGTTATTGTTATTGTCCCACTTCAGGTGGTGGTACCCAACAACTTGAATGACTCCACTGTTGTTACAGTGCTGTTCATGATGGTGAGTGGGGGGAGTGCTGGGGATTTCTCCTAAAGTCCATGATCATCTTCACTGTTTTGAGTGTGTTGAGCTGTCAGAAGGTGGTGATTGGAAGGAGGGACCCAAAAGCAGGATACAACAGGGGTAAAATGAAAACCTTTTTTGATGAATAAAGAGGCAGGGGAAAAAATAACACGGGTCAAAAACAGATTCGAAAAAAAGTCCAAAAATCCCAAAACCAGCAAATAGTACAATGCATGGAAAACCAAAAATCTAATCTAAATTTGATTTGAACCCTGTCCAAAAATACAAAAGCCAGAAAAACAGAGCACAGCAGAGAGATCCAGAATCAGCAATTAAAAACAGGTTAAAAATTCAGGCACAACAACTGTGCAATAAAGGGCAGATCAAAAACACAAACCAAAAACAGTCAAGAGTCCAAAACAGAGCAGGGGTCAGGAACAGGAACAGGCAGGGTGGCAAGAGTACTCTCGGGGGCATAAAAACCGGTAAGGTAATCTGGCACTGAGCCTAATGTCTTATTGTCCTTAAATACCGGGTGGCAAGAAGGCAAGAAACTGCTTCAGCCGTTAACCCGAAAGGTCCTGTCATGAGCACCATTATTACTATATTACTCCTTTATTACTAAAGTAAAATTTATCTGCAACATATACCTCCTACAACAACACCTGACAAGTGAAAATCTTTTCTTTCTATATTTAAGTCTTACAGGGTTAAGAGGTGGCAGCTGAATGGAATTTGATCTCAACCTTATGATTACAAGTCCAAAGACTTAATCGCTCTCTAATCGTGCTCTCTCAAATACAGCTGATCTGAAATAAACTCATTTACCTATTCATAAGTATGCTCGCACGTCCCCTGCTGTCATGTCCATCATTAGGCTCTCTTTAACATTTTCACCCTCTGTCTTCTCTCTGATTTCAATCCCATGAGTCTCTAATCTCTCTTAAGCAGCTGTCAGCATCATGGCAGAGGTCAGTTTCCTCTCTTTCTGACACAAAACACGCTTTTTTATTTTTACACTTATGAAGGTGACAAAGCTCGTTCGTCTGTCTCATCCGAGACTGCAATTCATTTCAGGTTAAAGCTGCAGGAAGTGTCCTGCTGAATGCCGGCTTTATGAGCGTGGAGGTGTTTTTTGCTTCTCGTCTCTTTTTCTGTGGCTCTGCTTGACACTTTTCTTACAATTAAGAATAATTAAAGCGAAGTGTATTAATGAAAATGTCATTACAATAAAGTGATGCGTGATCAAGTTAGTATAAAATAAGTATTTGAACACCCTGCTCTTTTGCAAGTTCTCCCACTAAGAAATCATGGAGGGGTCAGAAATTGTCATCGTAGGTGCATGTCCACTGTGAGAGACATAATCTAAAAAATTAAATCCAGAAATCACAATACATGATTTTTAAACTATTTATTTGTATGATACAGCTGCAAATGAGTATTTGAACACCTGTCTATCAGCTAGAATTCTAACCCTCAAAGACCTGTTAGTCTGCCTTTAAAATGTCCACCTCCACTACATTTATTATCCTAAATTAGATGCACCTGTTTGATTGCACCTCGTTAGCTGCATAAAGACACCTGTCCACCCCATACAATCAGTAAGAATCCAACTATTAACATGGCCAAGACCAAAGAGCTGTCCAAAGACACTAGAGACAAAATTGTACACCTCCACAAAGTTGGAAAGGGCTACGGGGAAATTGCCAAGCAGCTTGGTGAAAAAAGGTTGTTGGAGCAATCATTAGAAAATGGAAGAAGCTAAACATGACTGTCAATCTCCCTCGGACTGGGGCTCCATGCAAGATCTCACCTCGTGGGGTCTCAATGATCCTAAGGAAGATGAGAAATCAGCCCAGAACTACACGGGAAGAGCTGGTCAATGACCTGAAAAGAGCTGGGACCACCATTTCCAAGGTTACTGTTGGTAATACACTAAGGCGTCATGGTTTGAAATCATGCATGGCACGGAAGGTTCCCCTGCTTAAACCAGCACATGTCCAGGCACGTCTTAAGTTTGCCAATGACCATTTGGATGATCCAGAGGAGTCATGGGAGAAAGTCATGTGGTCAGATGAGACCAAAATAGAACTTTTGGGTCATAATTCCACTAAACATGTTTGGAGGAAGGAGAATGATGAGTACCATCCCAAGAACACCATCCCTACTGTGAAGCATGGGGGTGGTAGCATCATGCTTTGGGGGTGTTTTTCTGCACATGGGACAGGGCGACTGCACTGTATTAAGGAGAGGATGATCGGGGCCATGTCTTGCGAGATTTTGGGGAACAACCTCTTTCCCTCAGTTAGAGCATTGAAGATGGGTCGAGGCTGGGTCTTCCGACATGACAATGACCCGAAGCACACAGCCAGGATAACTAAGGAGTGGCTCTGAAAGAAGCATATCAAGGTTCTGGCATGGCCTAGCCAGTCTCCAGACCTAAACCCAATAGAGAATCTTTGGAGGGAGCTCAAACTCCGTGTTTCTCAGCGACAGGCCAGAAACCTGACTGATCTAGAGAAGATCTGTGTGGAGGAGTGGGCCAAAATCCCTCCTGCAGTGTGTGCAAACCTGGTGAAAAACTACAGGAAACGTTTGACCTCTGTAATTGCAAACAAAGGCTACTGAACCAAATATTAACATTGACTTTCTCAGGTGTTCAAATACTTATTTGCAGCTGGATCATACAAATAAATAGTTAAAAAATCATACATTGTGATTTCTGGATTTTTTTTTTTTAGATTATGTCCCTCACAGTGGACATGCACCTACGATGACAATTTCAGACCCCTCCATGATTTCTAAGTGGGAGAACTTGCAAAATAGCAGGGTGTTCAAATACTTATTTTCCTCACTGTAAGTGTATATGCAGCTATATATATATGTATATATATATATATATATATATATATATATATATATATATATATATATATATATATATATATATATATATATACATATATATATAGCTGCATATACACTTACAAAACTGCTAAAAACTGTATATCACTTTTTTTTTCTGTGATCGTACTGAAAAGTTCCTGAACTGAGTTCAGTAAGGAGAATCTCCAGTGCAGCTTAAAAGACTCATTTAAAAGACATATATTATAAGAATATAGATGTTTTATGTATCTTATGGCTACAATTAGCCAAGAAATTTTATGGTTCTTGGTTCTGAGAGTTTCATAAATTGTGCACAATGACGTGTATTTAATTGTGCTATGTGCTAATGCATTTAGGGGGATATTTCTACATGTATAAATCTCTCAGAAATTTATTCACAATTGTGGACTGCTCTGAGAATATGTTTTACTCATCCAGTGACTGAAGCTGAAGCAGAGAGGAGCTTTTTAAAGCTGAAACTAATCAATGGGGGAGATGTTGGGTCATGGTGTGGTTCACTCAGCAGTGGTTCAAGCTAAAACCACCATTGCCAGTTGGTGTATCTACCTAGCAAGAACATATAGTTCACCATTCAACAGCAAGCAGAACATCTAGAGAGGAATAAATGATGAAGAAACTCCAGACTCGAACTTGCCACAACACACGTGACCTCATTTAGACAATTTTTTTGAAGTCGTTGAAAAGAAGGTTTGTGCTCATGATCATTGTAATAGAAATCAATCAGTGTTTAATTAATTAATATCATTCTATTAATAGATCAGTGTGCTGAAAGTCACATTCGAGTCTTTACATGAACTGAGTTGATTAAGCAAAGAGTCTTGTGATAAAAAATGATAACAGGAACATTATAGCTGTAAAAATGCTTTGGATACTTAAGTACTTTTGTACTTTCACTCAAGTAAAAGTTTAACTTTTACTGAAGTCACATTTTACTTATTATATCTCTGCTTTAATTCACTACATGGTTTCTGTACTTCGTCCACCACTGATGACAGCTTAAAAGTCACCAATTGCAATATAGCTTAAGTAAAAGTCTTTGAGTATCTGATTTGTACAGTACTTGAGTATTTTACTAATATTGAACATATGCCTAAAAATGCTCTAGTTCACCAATTCACATATTAGTGAAAAGCCAAAAACAGTTCATTTGTGCGGTTTTATTTCCTGAAATACAAATCAGATTGTACAAATTGAAGCTGCATCAACAAAGATCAACTTAATTTTGTGCTTTTTTGGACATGTATTTGCCATTATTTCTGAGTCTGTCTATGCACATGGGTTCATACACTGCCCTGAGGCAAACTGCAAGAGTAACGGCCTCTTACACAGTCAACCCCAGTTCAGTCTTTGACCCTGACAATGGGGACATGACAATGCCCCTACACACATACCTCTAATTTACTTATGCTACATTTACGTATGTGCACCATCTCTCTGAAAATGAACTGTGAATACGAGATAGTATCAGTCAGGAGCTGCAGGTTTTACCTTAAAACTTGCATGTTAATTTAGACCAAGGTCATTCTGGTCAAAGCAGGTACTTCTGGGAAGTTAGTTTGCCAGTTTTGGGATCCACCATATGAAATTATTACTTCCATTTCGTATCCATGTCACTATTTTAAATTCACATCTGATGAATACAACCGCAACAATGAGAGTCAGGTTTCTCTGAGCTATTTCATTTGTTGTGTTTAGCTGTCAGTCAGAAACACAATGCGACATGAATCTCAGAAAAGGGTCACTCTCAAGGAAAAATGAAAGGGAATAACAGCTAGTGTTATCGGCTGGAGCTTGATCTCCATTTCGGTGTGAATTTTTCGGAGCTCTGCGATGCATAATGCATGTTTTCGAAAAACAAACCTCTCGCTCGTATCTTGCAGATAGATTTATTGCATCAGGCTTTACCTCTCCACTGGAATATATATTCTGGGTTTATCAGAGGCGGCTGTTTTTCGCATGAAATTGTTAAGTTAATTACACAGTCAGTGGCTTCGATGTGGGCGGATATTTTGTAATTAAGAGGACCAGCGTTCCTGCACCATATGCTTATGGAGTTATTAGCTTACTGAACTTTTCATTTCAGGCAAAAAAACAAAAGTTGAGAAATATAAACAAATAAATACAAATTCAACCTGGCATCCACTATCAAACCTTTGTTTACAGATCTTTTTGAGGATTATTGGTCTGATGTTTTGTGGGCCTGCCGAAAGAAAGGCAAATCAGTTTGCATGCTGTAAAAAAATCTTAGAAACTGTTGGGCGAAGTTGGTAAAGGCGAAAAAGCTCCACCAAATGTGTTGAGAATCTTAACAACAGTTGCTTCTTAACTGTCTGTCTGAAATAAATTCAATTTAACAATGGACATTTTCCCATAACAGTTGTACAGAAATAAATACATTACAAATATACATTTAAGATTTATTAATTATCACTTGTAAATTTATCCCTAATGAGCAAACCAGTGGTGGCAGGAGCAAAGAAAAACTCCCTGAGATGGCATGAGGAAGAAAACCTAGAGATAAACAAGATTCAAAAGGGAACCATCCTCATCTGGTTGCCACTGAATGTCCGTTTATTGCAGTTTCGGTTGAGGTCATCACCTGTTCACTGATTGAAACAAGACGCAGGAGTTTTCTTGAGTTGAAACTTTATGTGCCTGACCAACCCTGATCTGAAGTCCTCCAGTGGTGTCACAGTTCTCACTTTTTCTGTCACCCAGGTGACCCTTGCACCTTGGCCATGCTTCAACAATGTTTTTGGTGGACATCCATGCACAAGAACATTCATGAGTTTGTCACCTTCTGCTTCGAAACCTAGTGTTTCTAAGTTTTTGGCAGAATCTCTTCACTGCCTGTGCTATTTCTTTTGGACATGTGTTATTTCTTTCAGTAGCGTCCTGCTTTTGGGTCCTTATTGCCAGCCATCCCTGACAATAACAAAATAAAGGTTATCATCCTCAAGGCTTTGCTTTGCCTGTCTGAGGATATTCACGAACAGGTCATCACTTGAACGCTCAGGTGTGAAATCAATAGAAGACATAAAAAGCAAATTAAGCTTCTGGAGGCTTTTAAAATTGGTTACTGTCCAGTCAGTGAAAATCATTGCTTTGAGAGTGAAACATATCAAAAGTACAGTGACACTTACAGTACACTGAGGTCTTGTAATGCAAAACGCTCATTCTGTGAACAAATGCACATTATTCACAACATTATTACCTTTAATCCACAGCCTCAACAAATGGTCCTGGGAATGTTCATGAGAGTCTGGAACATGAGTGTCATGTTGCAAAAGTGATGTGTATCAAAGGTTTGGAATATGGAATGACTGATTTCCCAGAGTTTGATGGACATTATTATGTGACCAAAAGCTCACGCTCCAGACTGTTTTGAATACATATATACTGTCTGAGGGTGAGGAAATGTACAGCAAACTGTTTTGTGTGAACTTTCCCTTTAAAGCAACATAAATTAGTCAGAAATTAGATTGTTTACATCCAGCTGGATTTGGTCCAACCACAAACACAGTCCTCCCCAAAGGCAATTTCTATTATTACTGCTCTATGTTATTTAAAAACAAATTAATTATATTGCCTTTTGAAATAATAGTCTGTAGTGTTTATGAATGTTTGTGTGTATATCAAACAAATGCGAAAATAGTGATTTAGTTATTTAATTTTCTTGTGTTTCAGAAACAACACATGTCGCAATTGATCTGCAAATATTGCCATTTCAGTCTGTCTTCACTCTCCAGTCCTCAACCTTGTTTATCTACATATTCAAGCTCTTCACAAGCATTAAAACCTTGTAGTTCGAGCAAGGTAAGCCAATCAACCAACATATCCAGTAAATGATATGAAACCTTCAAGTTTCCTTGGGATAAAATGTCTTTGTATGTGCATTCAGCCATTGCCAAGGACAAGTGACCTGCTCCTGTCAAGTGCCAGTTCAAGTTTATATCTATCGTTTTTTTCACAATGGACATTGTATCAAATTAGCTTTAAAGAACTTAAGAATTAAAGTGAATGATGTGTGTTTATCCCTGATGAGCAGCCTGGTGCGTCTGTGGCAAATACGTATCCTAGTTGATGAAATAAGAAAGTATGAGGTCAACCAGACACCCAGTGAATGTTAAATTATCTGCTGTGACATCATTAAGGAGTACTCAAAATGTTTTTTCTGATATGACACCAGATGGTGTCATCATTTATGGTTGGTTTACTTCACTCCTTTTTTATGTAAAACCACGAATCGAGAACATGAACCACGCAGAGATATTTGTTTGGTATTCCTTTAGCAAACAAAAAAAAAGTAAAACGATTTGCAATTAAAATGTTCTAATTGAATTAAAATGTAATAGTTTTATAATAACTATAAAAAATAAAGTACGAATTTGATATGGGACACATCCCTTATTTTTTTCATTACTTTTCAGTGTTTTTCTTTGTGATTATAATTAACTGCAAAATTCACTTCTTTGTTAAACAGATTCTAATCCGCAAACTAAATTAGTTTATCTGCATCATCATCAGTGTGCTAAATGAGGCAGAACATTTGCATGTTTTCCAGTGTCCGTGCCAGCTGAATGAACTCACACTAGCACCTGTGTGACATGGTGATTAACCTCACACTCTTAATCGGGTAGAAGAACCAATCTGTGGAGCATCTGTTCGCACCTACAGCCTGTTTGGAGTGGAGTGACGAGAGCGACTGCTGCACTAATGCTTATTTGGATGCATATTAGATCCAGCATGCGAGACTACATAAATATTTTAGTCCTAAGCTCATCTGCAGAGAATATAAAGCTGTGAGATCAGCAGAGAATCACTCTGTTGTGCTGAGGAGCTTCAAAATATGATTAATGTTGATGTGAGGGGGAATGAGGTGAGGATAGAGGGAGAGAGAAAAATAGGCAAGTTTGAGGGAACAAGTTTATTAATCCCCCACAGCAAATCCTCCAGGAGTGCATCTTATTTCCTTCATCATCATATCATCATTTTTGTCTCCATTATCATCTTTATCATCACTATCATTTTCATCATCATCTTTAACATCACCATCATCATTATCATCATCATTGTCTTCTTTGTCATTATCATTTTAATCATCTTCATCATTATCTTCATCTTCATCCATTGGTTTTGTCTTTATAATCATATCCATCTTTATCACCATCATAATCATTGTTGCTTTTGTCATCATCATCATGTTCATTATCATCAAATTTTGTAACATCTTCAAAATATTTATCATCATATTTGTCGTCATCCTCATCAGCATATTTAACTTCAACAGTTTTTTTTCCTTCTTAATCATTAACATCATCTGAATCATCATTATCTTTAACATCACCATCATTGTCATTGTCATCTTCACCACCACAACCACCATCATTGCCATTATCACCATCTTTAACAACACTATCAGTGTCATCTTCACCACCACCACCACCACCATCATTGCCATTATTACCATCTTTAACATCACTATCAGTGTCATCTTCACCACCACCACCACCACTACCATTATCACCATCTTTAACAACACTATCAGTGTCATCTTCACCACCACCATCATCATTGCCATTATTACCATCTTTAACAACACTATCAGTGTCATCTTCACCACCACCACCACCACCATCATTGCCATTATTACCATCTTTAACATCACTATCAGTGTCATCTTCACCACCACCACCACCACTACCATTATCACCATCTTTAACAACACTATCATTGTCATCTTCACCACCACCACCACCACCACCACCACCACTACCATTATCACCATCTTTAACAACACTATCATTGTCATCTTCACCACCACCACCACCACCACCACTACCATTATCACCATCTTTAACATCACTATCATTGTCATTTCCACCACCACTACCATTATCACCATCTTTAACATCACTATCATTGTCATTTCCACCACCACTACCATTATCACCATCTTTAACATCAACGTAGTTTTTATCATCACAACAATTATAAATTAAGTTTATTCAAATCTGACAGTGTTCTTTTTCAATGCATAATTAAATCTAACCAGCAAAACAAGTGTCTATTATTGTGGAACAGTTGTTATAATGTACCTCACCAGCCTTTTCTGTGTCATAAAATGTAGCATTCAGCTGCATCATTTCAGAACATACCAAATACAGAGTGAAAATAAAATGAATTTTTCTGTAAAAAGCCATGTATTTTGTTTGCACTGTCAGAGCAGTAAAGCAGTTATTTTCTATTTAGATAAACTAGCAACACCTGACCAAAATTTCAGTTTAACAACCTAAGGTAGAAGATTTACGTAAGGTCTCTTACGTTTTGCTGAAGCGCAGTACAGCGTTTTTTAGACGTTTCAGTGTGGATGAGCAACTTTTTCGGAATTGAAAATGACAGTGTGGGCGCCATTTTCAAATTTATCTGTATCAGTGTAGATGTAGCCTGACAAGGTGGCTTTTCCTGGTTGTAGGTCGAGAATTCTGAGTTGCAACCCTGCCTTAAATGCAGTACAGTGGTACCATGAACTACAAATGCATTAATGTACAAGTTTTCCGAGGTACGAGCGGTCACTCGGTCGATTTTTTGCTTTGATGGCGAGCAAAAAATTGAGGTACGAGCTCGAGACGCCGCTGCTAGAAGGCGAAGCCAGAAAGCAAATATTGTGACGAAAATTAAGATAAGCAAAGAGAAAAAAGTAAAAATTTTAAGTTTAGGGATACGTAGTGTACAGTAGTGATAGTAAAAAACTAGTCTAAACTGATGAAGGAACATAAAAATGAAGTCATTGTCATATTGCAGAGTAGTATCTCCACCTGCTGTCCAGTTGTTTGGAGCACAGGGTCATTGTGTTTCCAATAATCCATCATCACACTCATTAGACACTATTAATGACCAGTCGTGTAGCACGAGACAGTGTTTATGAATGAACATTTTCTGCTCGTTACGGCCTTCAGCGCCGACATGAGAAACTGCGAGCCATTAGCGATCTCTAAACACGGCTAATGACCCATGCTGCTGTCAAAGGTCACCAGAGGTCATGGCCGGTACGAAAAAGTAATGAATGCATTAAATAAGATTGATTACAAACACCTTTAACAGAAAACATCTGTCCGCGTCGACCGACTCATTAATTATTATGAGGAATCTGAATTGGCATTTTTGTGTTGCACCCGACTGAACCATATCATGTGATTGTTCTTTCACTTCATTTACATCTGCAGCTAATTAGCACTTTTGTTCTTACGTTTGTTTCCATTGGTTGTCAACTCTAGTTGTTTTTCTTTATTCGTGTTCTACAGTTGAGGTATAATTATTGTATTGTTCTTGTGCATTTCCATGTTTTATTAAATTTGACCAATTGTACCAGCCTGCTACAGTGCTTCAGGACCACAGGTTGTATGAACTGTTCTTTATTTCAGCACCTATTACTGAACAGCACCTCAACAAAGATGGAACTGTAATGAATGGACATTTGGTGTTGGGAATGAGGATGAGTTGCTCTCAAAGTTTCTTCCTCATGCCATTTCAGGGAGTGTTTTTTGCCATAATCACCACTGGTTCTGCTTAGATATAAAGTGACAATTAAAACGGATAGACAAAGTTTAAGCACTAAACTTGTACATTCTTATAATATTTAGTAAAAATGTATTACATGCATTCCACAACTTTATAACCCCTTTATTTCTTTAAAGCTGCTTTAAGACAATGTCCATTGTTATAAGTGCTATTTGAATAAAAATGATTTGAATTGAATAGAATTTACAATGAATTTATAGAAAAATCTTGCATATGCAACTTTCCATTTCTAAGGTCAATGGTTGCCTTTGTCAACCAATGCTCCTTTGTAGACATCACTTCCAGTCCTTGCTTCAGGTGTGGCACCTGGTAAGCACCCACCCATTCTTTTCTCAAACCACTTCCCTCTCCAAGAGTACTGAGAATTCCGAAGGTTATCCCAAGGAGCCGGAGGCACAGACTTTTTCAAAACATATACAATCAAGGCATTTTGCAGATGCCCTTATCCAGAGCGACTTACACTTATCTCTTTCATACAGCTTAACATTTTAGGGTTAAGGGCATTGCTCAACAGCCCAGCTTAATGGTGGTGGGATTTCAACTCACAGTGACCAGAGGTCCAACATCTTAAACACTAAGCTACCCCTTTCCCAGATTTAGCTACTATTCCTATACACTATTACTTCTTATTCTTTCAGCTGCTCTTTTATCTTTCTTGATACCACCCTGTCCTCTGCACCTGCCCCTTTCAAACCAACCACCTGCATGTCTTCCCTAACCACATCCTTTGTCTTCCTCTTTTCCTTCTGCCTGGCGCCTCTATCCTCCACAATCTTCTACCGATATACCCCATGTCCCATTTTTGCACATGACCATACCATGTTAATCGATTCTCTCTCACCTTGTCTCCAAAACGTCCCACCTGCACAGTCCTTCTAATCCTCTCCATCCTCATCACTCCTGATGAAACTCTGCCACCTCCAGCTCCACCTCCTCCTTATAAACTTTCCCCTTCACTGTTGCAGATACCCTATTATCCCAAATCGCTCCTGCTATCACTCCTCACCCACTCCACTCTGCCTGCACTCTTTTCTTCACTTCTCTAACACACTCTCAATTAAAATGCACAGCTGACTCCAGGGATTTAAACTCTTATGTTATGCATCTTATACATTATTCATATTCCCCAGATTTAGCTACTACTCAATACAGATTTAGCTACTACTTAATACAGATTTCGCTACTATTCCACGATTCATGGATTTGATTGATTATCTTTACATAGAGAACACAAATTGACATTGAGGTGCGATGAGTTGCCATGTAAAGAGGTTAAGGAAGTGAATGCAAAGCACAGATAAACTTTTATTTTATGTGCAACAAATGCTTTTATGCAGAAAAAAAGCCTTTTTCAGGAAAGGCCTTGCATTAATGAGCAAGACAATACTAACTGAATACTGCATTTATTACAATAGTATGCCTTTGTAGAAGACGAGTGCAGTCTAGACTGCAGTCTGGACCTTTTAGAATTGTTATCATTAAAATGAAAAACACAACAAAGGACACCTATAACTTTTAAGCTGCTACAATCCTGCTACACAGTGCCCCAACTTTTTGGAATAAGGGGTTTCTTATAAAATCAACTTAAAAAAAAATATATATATATATTATTTAGCATTTGTGGTTTATATTTAAACTGTATAGTTAGGAAGGGCATCCAGCATAAAAACATTTGCCAAATCAAACATGGGGATGATCCGCTGTGGCGACCCCTAATGGGAGAAGCCGAAAGAAAGATTATGATTTAAACTGTATAGTTACATGTGTACATAGTTACATGGGAAAAAAAATACACAATAAGACTTGTGATAGAGAAGGATAAAAAAAAGAGGGGCACCAAAGGCACAAGTATCAAGTCAGGTGATTTTTGGAATAAGACCAGATTGTTCTGTTTTTTTTTTCAGGCTGAAAGGCTTTATAATAGAATAGAATAGCTTTTATTTGTCACATAAACATTACAGCACAGTGAAATTTGTTCTTCACATATCCCAGTTTTGCTTGGAAGCTGGGGTCAGAGATGATACGGTGCCCCCGGAGCACAAAGGGTAAAGGGCCTTGCTTAGGGGCCCAAGAGTGCCAGCTTGGCAACACCAGGGATTGAACCCCCGACCTTCCGAACAGTAATCCAGCGCCTTAACCACTGGAGCTACCACTCCCCAGTGGTAAAATACTCCCTTTAAAATATGACACCATTTCCAGTAAAGAAACATATAAAGCATGATGGTCCCTGGTATTTTTGTAATATTGTGGCTTTTTTATGGAGTAAACGTTTAAGTTTGAAGAAAGGATTTTGTGACTGAGTTGAGGCGGCTCTTAAAATGGACAAGTCCCTGACTGGAAAAAGAACCAAAAAAGTGGATTTATTGGGTGTTTGGGATTCAGAGTTTTACTAAAGCTTGTAAGTATTTCTTAATAATACTGAATAGAAATAGACGAGCAGGCTACTCTTTATAGCAGCTATGATGTAATAATACTAATAAAAATTCTCATTTACATCCCAGAATATTAAAACATAACTATGAACGAATAAAATTGTGAATAAAACACTTAAGGACATGCTTTAACTAGAAAATCAGCCACTCTGCTCTATTAAACTGTTTATAGTTACATGTATAGATTTTCACTTATATATTTATTTATATGGTAATATCTAGGACAATTTTTGTGCAATAACAGTGACATTTTAAATAACATAAGTGAATCTTTGAAGTGTAAAATTTTCTACCATCTGTTTCACTGCTGCTACACAGTTCGTACAGTATATTTCAATAAGATTGGAAATTCATGAGATTGTACAGCATCTATTCTCAATATATAACAAGTATATTTTAATAAAAATTTATTTTAGTAGAGTTTATTGTAATGTTTCTTTACTGTGAGTGTACTGTGAATAACTGTTACAGTTTTTATTTATTTATTTATTTATTTTTTAGGCTAAAAGGGTTTCAGAAAATATGATATTTTCAGTAAAGAAACATATGGACCATCCATACAGTGCCTGGTATTTTTGTGGTTTTATTATGGAGCAAACGTTCAACTGCAGAGAAAAGTAGATGCATTAGGCTCTGGGATTCAGAGTTCTAAGTAACTTTTACTTCATTTATCTATTAATAGATGTACTTTTTACTCCATTATGTTTTAATTGATGATGAGCGTTACCAATTAGATTTTGTACCTCTGTTGAAGAGGTGAATAAAACTTTCCTACCAGCATCTGCTGGCTGTGAGTGACTTTTTTTAGTCCAAAAAGAGCTTGGATAAATTAAAAAACTTTTCAAGGTCTTGTTAAAGTTGCATACAAATATTGTCCCTCTCTGCATCAAATCACAGTCAGCTCTGGATAGGGTTTTCTTTTATCTTAAATTATTTAATTTTATTTGTCCATTGAATTCTAACGGTTCTTCCACTTTGTGACATGAGACTGTTATTGCATTTTATTAACTGTGTTATTTGTTTATCCCTTTTTGAAACAATGCTTTACTACTTTGTCCATTATTTTATCGACTTGTTTAATCTTTTTTCATTCTGGCATGTTGAAGAAGTTGTTGTTGAGTTTGGTTAATGCAATATTAATGCAGGTGTACAATTTGACTTGTATTTTATTGAATAAAACCTCACAAATAAGCAGTTTTTGTTTTTTCACTCACATGCATCTTGGTGTTGAGGACTCATGCTTCTTTGAGCCTACATTTAATATACCGTAATTTCCGGACTATTAACTGCACCTATAACACAGTGTCTGTTACACGGTTTTACGGGTGAAATATGCTGTGGCTCCTTTAAAAGCAGAGCGGTATTTCGGGAATAGCCTGCCGCCGCATTCTTCCGGTATTACTGCATGTGTGCAAGGCCGAGGAATATGTCCTTATTATTTTCTGATGCTCATTTCTAAGTTTCTTTGACTAACCCGTAACGCTGTTGCCAAGAAAAATAAAAAAGCATGAGTTTTGGAAACCTGTCTGTGTTTATATGATTTCTGTTACAACTGGAGTTAGCGAGCTCTCCCTTCACCCAGACTCAACGCGTTACAACGGCTTGTATCTAAACAGCAGCCTACCAAGAAAGTCATTGTTCACTGTCTTCCTCCTTCCTTTCACAACTATTTCTCTCGGGAGTTTATCTTTTGGCATCGTCGTGCATTTAAAAACTCCATCGGTTAAGATTTTTCTCCCGATGCCGTGCAGCTCAGAACACAGGTGAAGTGCGTTTTTTTTGTTTCCGTTCAGAAATTTCATTGGTCTAATGTTTTGGCTTGAAGTTTGTGAAACCGGGAAAACCCCAGGAAAAATTCATAAATTAGCCGCTTCGTTGTTTAAGCCACGGGGTTCAAAACGTGGGAAAAAGTAGCGGCTTATAGTCCGAAAAATACGGTAAGTCAAATACTCAAGTACTGTTCAAATCATATACACGAAGACTTTTACTCAAGTCATAATGGAATTGGTGACTTTTAACCTGTAATTGAGTAAGTTTTCAGTAAGGTATCTTTACTTTTATAGACGTCCTAAATATTAATGATTTTAAATAGATAACTGGCTATTGTTTATAGCTGCTATGATGTATAAATAAAATCAATCACTCTCATGGTCATCCCAGAATAAAAAAAAAAAAATTAAACATAGCTATGAATGAATAAATGTATGCATGAAACACTGAAGGACATGCTCTCACTGGAAAATCAGCTGCTCTGCTTCATCACTCCCTGTTTAAGCTTCTTTTCCTGTTACAGCAGGCCCCAAAGTGTTTCAAAATGAACAAGTTTGTTGAAGAGACATTATGATTGTGCTTGTTGTACCATAATCTAACTCCCAGCTGTGAGATCACTGTACAGATTACTGTAGCAGCAATTAGGTTTCCTAACCCTATTAAACTCTTGCCACACAAACATTAGCATTTAGATTATCATCAGTGATCGTTTCCCATACGGAGTACTCAGCTGCTGCAGGCGAGCAGGCCAACAATAATCCGCAATCGTGCATTACACAGATGAGATGTTTGGGCCTCTGAATACATTAACAGTGTGCTAATGATTTCATTAGCATCCGTAAAATAGGGCCATCTTGTTATTAAGGCATTCGCACATGGAATAGGTGATGAGTCTATAATGGATTTAAAGAGTGTTACACAAAAATGCAAAAGTGTAGTAAAGCTACAGTAACAATCAGAATCAGATACTGAATGGAGGAATTGGATCATAAACAAGATAGATAGATAGATAGATAGATAGATAGATAGATAGATAGATAGATAGATAGATAGATAGATAGATAGATAGATAGATATTTAGACAGACAGACAGACAGTTTAAGTTGCACACATGTACCGAATGAAATACATTTATACATTTGCTCAGGAACGTTTTAGGTGGTGAAACGCAAGTTTGTTTAGTCTTTGTCTCACACTTTAAAAGCAGTGTTACTGTTAGTTTTTCGTGGTATTATTATTAAATTTGAAAACATACACAACAATGGCAGGGGTATAAAAATAAACTAGAGTTAGCGCAGTGTCACTGTGGCTACTGACTCTGTACCAGAATTACGATTTGTAGTGCGTAATAAAACTCATGTTTTGTTTTCTGCATGGGTGAAATCGTGGTCACTTCCTGGTTATTGCTAACACTAACACTAACACAAGCGATATAGATCAAACACGCACACAGACTTACTTATATATACACATATAACCATAATGGGGTCTAACAAATGTAAACGATTTAAATGTTTTTCCATTTGTTACATTTTTATCAACTATTTTGTGCCAATTTAATCAATTACACAATTTAATCAATACAATAAAAAGTTTATTGCATTATTCTGATTTATTCTACTTCTTTTTTAATAAATTGAACCAAACCATGAACTAAAAACTGAGGTACGTACCAAACCATGAAATTTGTATTGATAGATAGATAGATAGATAGATAGATAGATAGATAGATAGATAGATAGATAGATAGATAGATAGATAGATAGATAGATAGAATGCAGTTTATCTTCAATGCAGTTGAATATTTAAATTTATGTACAACAAATAAATAAGACTATGGAGATTAAAATGTCCACATAACATTGTGTGTGTGTGTGTATGTTTATATATATATATATATATATATATATACAAATACATACAAAGCTCACAGCCTCACTGAATATATATTCATGTAATTTGGAAAATGCTCCTATCCAGATTGATTTACAATGATCTCATTTTTCAAACTGAGCAGTTGATGGTTAAGGGACTTGCTAAAGGGCCCAGCAGTGGAGGTGCTGGGATTTGAGGTTACGGTTTTTCCGATCAGAATCCCAAAATCTTAAAGGCTGAGCCAAATAGTTTAAGGATAAAATTGATGAGATTTTTGTAGTTAAAAAAAACTTACCGCAACGAAAACCTGAATATATTTTCAGTTGAAAAGTGGTCAATACTTCAAACCATTTCCGGAGACAGATGTCAAAGTCTATTGATTGTTTGTGGAGCTTGTCCTACCTGACATATTGATTTGTCAGGTATCTGTTGATTTTTCCTTGCAATTTGTCAGCTCTGTACATTAAGATACACGCCTTTTTTTTTACTATTGATTTAACTGAGAGGGAAATTTTTATTTATTATCCAAACAAAACTTTTACAGTGATGAACGGTAAGGAAGCACTTTTACCTCATTACTGTAGGCACATAGATTTTAATGCATGTGTACTTTACTAAAGTATTTTTATTTCGGGAAACTTTTCCTTCTCTCCATGCAATTGTCTGTTACTATATATTTTACAGACAAACATGACGTTCCTCATTACATTAATGTGGAAAGATAATTATTGTTAAATGAGAAGTTAACTTCAAGGTTCCCTGGTGGTCTAGTGGTTAGGCTGCGGTGCTCTCACCGCTGCGGCCTGGGTTCACTTCCCGGTCAGGGATCCAACCCCAGCCATTAGGGTTGCACAAGCCAGTGCACTCTTAGTGCCGGTCCCAAGCCCGGATAAATGGGAAGGGGTTGCGTTAGGAAGGTCATCCAGCGTAAAAACATGTGCCAAATCAAACATGCGGATGACGAATACGGATGATCCGCTGTGGCGACCCCTAATGGGAGAAGCCGAAAAAAATTTTTTTTTTTTATTACGACTTAATTTTCTCACTGACAGACACAGAGCTGTTTCAGTTTGAGTGAATCCCTGATCAAAGCAAAAGTTTGATCATTCATGATAATGCCATGATGCTGCCTCTAAAACATGCTCCTATGCTGAGTACACAGAGAAGTATATTACTGATTAAGAGGAAACAATGTTTGTTATGTCAATATCATGGGAAAAATTAAGTTGTGATAACAAGAAAACATGTCCAGATCACGAGAAAACAAGAATAAAAAAAATTCCAGAATGCATGGCCTCTCAGGACTACCATAAATGCTACTCTGATTAGCTATGCAATAACCTTAATAACTTATATGCTAGCTAAATAGATAAATAATTAAATTATACTTAAAAATGAACACAATAGAAAAGACACGTAAAGAAATGACTGTAGCCCATCACCACTGTCTGTATGCTACAATGAGGTCTCACAGTTTGAAATGTACGGTGTGCTGCTGCTAGGAAATAATAGCCTGCCTCTGTAAATTGCAGATTTGCACAAATATGCACATGATACACATGATGAAAGTCACGCTCCTCATCCTCCATTCTGACAAATGAGCTTAAATTGGGCTCTTACGTGACAGAATTTACAGGACTGGAAATCACTGTTCTTCTGCTGACATCGGTTTAACTCAGAGTGAGTGCGACTGAGAAAAAATCGGAAATTAGTGTTCCTCATTTAGCATACAGGCTGTCAGGCTGCTTTCTGAGTGACAACTTAATTTCACGAGTTCCAAAGGCGTAGTTACAGGTTGCCTGGCATTCATTCCCGCCATCAGAAAGTAAAATAGTACATCACGTCAAATAACATATCCTCAAACCACCACCAACACAAAAGTCACTTATTCCCTATTCAGGTGAAGCTACTCGGACAAACACACTGTTTGGAATAAAAACATCATTTAAAAGTGCACTTATTTTCTTTTAGACCTCAAACTTGTCACCTTGTAAGTGGAGATACTTACTTGTTTGCTTACCCCCCCCACACCACCCATCAGCAGTAATCTGCAAAACCCCTGACTTCCCCAGCTTGTTTCTTGATTCACTAAAATTTGCAGAGGATTGAAAAGAAAAGGCTTCAAGAAACCAATGTAGCCAAAGGTAACAAGGACAAATAATCCATTAGTGACTTCTTCGTCAGCCAGAAGAAACTGTGTGCTTAACGTACCTGCACTCAAACAAATAAAATGTGGCTGCTGTTGGTCCAAATAATGTAACTATGTTTAAATTAAATAATGCACTTTAGTTTGTTTATTAAAATTATTATATTTCAGCTTTACACAACTAATTTGAGTAAAATGAATTAAATAGAGTTGTGTTGCTTCACAAGTAACGCTCACTTTTCTGCTCTATTTTTGATTGCGCCTTTTAATGGGAATCAATTTAAACAAAGTTCACAGTGCAAAAAGAGAAAACAAGCGAAGATTTTTCCTTGTGTGAGATTTTACTTTTTTATGGATATATATTGAGGATGTCATTAGGTTCGGTTGGTTAATCGCGTATAATCTCATGTTTTGTGTGGTATTTCCATGATGTTACTTTATTCCTTGTGTGGTTTTCACATTCATGTTAGTTACGTTCTTTTAATTTAATTTATATTTGTTGAAATGTGACTATTTGATTTTATTATTCGATTCTTATTGTTAGGGTAATAGTAATCTTTGCCATGCTGTTTGTCTTTGTCTGGCAGGAGGTAGGGGATTGGATATTAGTAGGTCATTCATAAACTACCAAATGCCAGACACAGATGCTCACACCTACATATCTGTTAGAGGGAATATTTCTAGAACACATAATAATACATGTATACTTTTGGTGTAGTATACCTTTGTGTGTGTGTGTGTGTGTGTGTGTTTCAGGGTGTTACCGAATCTTCTTACAGCCTCGGCAACTTTGTGGAGAGCAACAATTCTAGGTCTCAGATCCTTTGTTTTCTTTGTCATGAGGTGTTATGTGGAACATCCAATAGTCAGTGTAAGAGAATTGTACTAATTTGTACATATATATCACACACACACACACACACACACACACACAAATTTAAAAAGGTATACTACACCAAAAGTATATATATATATATACAGTGCCCTCCACAATTATTGGCACCCCTGTTTAAGATGTGGTCGTGGACTTCAAAAAATTCTCCTTTTTTTTTTAAACAACATAGAACCCAAATGCAAAAAATGAGAAAAATCCAACCTTTTATTTAAGTACATTACTTTGGTGGTAAAAAAATCACACATTTAGAAAAAAAAAAAACCTTGAAATCATGTGTGCCACAATTATTGGCACCCCTGATGTTAATACTTTGTACAACCTCCTTTTGCCAACAAGACAGCACTTAATCTCCTCCTATAACATTTCACAAGATTGGAGAACACAGAGAGAGGGATTTTTGACCATTCTTCTTTGCACAATCTTTCTAGATCATCCAGTGTCCTGGGTCCTCTCTTATGCACTCTTCTCTTTAGCTCGCCCCACAGGTTTTCGATTGGGTTGAGGTCTGGGGACTGAGATGGCCATGGGAGGACCTTGAGTTTGTGACTGCTGAACCACTTTTGTGTAGATTTTGCCACATGTTTTGGATCATTATCCTGCTGAAAGACCCAATGACGACCCATCTTCAGCTTTCTGGCAGAGGCCATCAGGTTTTTATTTAAAATATCCTGGTACTTCAAAGCGTTCATAATGCCATGCACCCTAACAAGGTTCCCAGGGCCTTTGGAAGAGAAACAGGCCCACAGCATCACAGATCCTCCACCATACTTCACGGTGGGCATGAGGTGCTTTTCGGCATACTCATTCGCCAGACCCACTTAGAGTGTTTGTTGCCAAAAAGCTCAATCTTAGTCTCATCTGACCAAAGCACACGATCCCAGTTGAAGTCCCAGTACCGCTTAGCAAACTCCAGACGTTTACGTTTGTGAGTGTTAGTGAGAAAAGGCTTTTTCCTTGCATGCCTCCCAAACAGCTTGTTGGCATGTAGAGAGCGTCTGATGGTTGTTTTGGAGACTCTGTGACCCCAAGATGCCACTCTTTGATGCAATTCTGTGACGGTGAGCTTGGGAAATTTTTTTACTTCTCTTACCATCCTCCTCACTGTGCGTTGTGGCAAGATAAACTTGGGACCTCTTCCAGCCTTGTTTGTCACTGTTCCAGTTGTTTTAAACTTCTTAATGATTCCTCTGACTGTAGATACCGGCAAGTTAAGGCGAGTGGCTATTTTCTTGTAGCCATTGCCTGACTTATGAAGGTCGACACACATCTGCCTTACTTGAATGGTGTGTTCTCTTGTCTTTGCCATGTTGACAAATGGGTAAGAGAATTAGGCCTCTGTGTCACGTCATATTTATACCCCAGGGAAACAGGAAATCATGAATTACTAATTAAAAGTCCCTAGATACCCTGACCAAACTTAGCAACTACAGAAAAATATATAAAAAAAAAAAAACAATAAATTTTTCAGAGGAATTGTTAGGGGTGCCAATAATTGTGGGACAAATGATTTAAAGTTTTTTTTTTTTCTAAATGTATGATTTTTTTTACCACCAAAGTAATGTACTTAAATGAAAGGTTGGATTTTTCTCTTTTTTTGCATTTGGGTTCTATGTTGTTTTAAAAAAAAGGAGAATTTTTAGAAGTCCACGACCACATCTTAAACAGGGGTGCCAATAATTGTGGAGGGCACTGTATATATATGATTATGTATTCTAGAAATATTACCTCTAACAGATATGTGTACAAATGCGTACAATTCTCTCACATTGACTATTGGATGTTCCACATGGCACCTCATGACAAAGAAAACTCTGAGGATTTGAAACTTTGAGGATTTGAGACCTAGTTTTAGTATATTTTGTAATAAGTAAAATTAAATGAGATTTTTGAAAAATAAAGGCAGTTTTCATATTTTGTACAGTACACATTCTTGTTGAAAAAGAAATGTAAATACCTGTAGTTTCATTGAATAAACTAATCAATAAAACTTAATTATTTGTTTTAGTTGAAGGCAACAATATACATTTTAGAATAATTAATTAACTTAATATATTAAAATTAATTAAGAATGTTAAGTTGATCTAACTAAACAACATTACATTAACTTTATGTAAGTAACTTAAGTTTACTGAAATAAATATTGTTACTTAAATGCAGCCTAACTGAGTTACGTGGAACCTGTAGACAACATATCATTTTTTTGATTGTGGACATGATGACCGAAAACATGTTTACGATAGCAGTACAGGTCCATGCAGACTAATGAAATACTTTTTTAAATGAGAAAACATTTATTGCAGAGGTTATGGATTGTGACATCTCGTAGTGAATCAGGTTGATCTCCGCGTCACCACCAGACATGATTGGAAATGATGAGTCGGATGGATGTCATTTGTGTCGGTTCCAGTCTATTTTTTGTATACTTTTAACATTAAAATAATTTAATTCATTTGGATTTAAATAAGACATGAGTACATACATAACTTTATTTGATTATATGCTTATTTTTGCTAGTAGAAATAATTTATAATGAAAACCCTATTTGAGGATTTTAACAATTTAAATCGAATCATAGTTGTAGTAATGCAATCATAGCTGATGTAATGCGAGTGTCAGTGGATGTAAGTGCTTAAAGAGGTACAGTTCATTTATATAAATATCCAAAATTAGACAAAGCTAGAACACAATCCAAATACATAAATGAAAAGCAACACCAAAAACTAGAAGAACATTAAAGATAAAACAAATGGCTTGGTACAGAAAAAAGTGAAGCGGTACTTCACAGTTAAAAACAGAAAGAAAGGGGTATATATACTGTATATGTACATCAGAATCAGAGGAGCATTTTTGCCAAATATGTTTGCAATTACAAAGAATCTGTTTTAGTGAAAGAAACTTCCAGTTGCACATATTTAAAAAAAGATATATAAAATTTTAGTAAAAGTAGAATTGCACATTTGTATTTAAAAAATAATAATTACATTAAATTTACATTACATTAAATTTAAACAATTTACATTAAATTAAATTATATGAATTACATGAATAATACAGTGAAGTGGAGACACCTGTAAATGAACAGATGCAAAAACACAGTGCCTAATAATAAGACAGGGATGGAGACATTACAAGAACAAAACCAAACATATACACATGGCTATAAAAACAGAGAATGGACTGTGGAAGTATGCTGGCTCTGCAAGCAAGATGGGAGTGGGGATAATTTCTGACCATTTTTTCCCATATTTTCAGCTGAATTTTTGGTGGTTATTGTTATTTTGTTCACTTGTACAGTGGTGGATAAGCAAAGCCATCTGCTGCACACTTGGTCCTATAAAACAGCCTCATTTTCCAGAGTTACACGACCAAGAAAAGCAATTATCCATACTAACGAGGCTCATGAGGTGGCGGCTCAAATCGATAAGAATTCACTTCAATGTTTAATGTAGTGCAGGTTCTCTGTTCTTGCATGCCTGGACCTAGCCTTGTGTTTGAGCACATTTTAAACAGCTGCCATACATTACAGTTTTATAACAATGCTGATTTTGTTTTGTTAGTTTTGTGGTGTTTATTTAAAGTCTATAACTATTAATCAGCATTGAGCCTTAACACATGCAGGTTTTCCTACAACCAGTATATTTGTATTATTTTTTCAATTATACATTAAACTTTTTATATCATAGTGCTGCTGAATTCTTGATTCTGATTGGTCAAACATTTAAATTTTCTACATATTCAATTACAATTTACATCTCAGTTCTTTTAATGCACTCATTGAAGGTGTTTCTGTAGAAACAGCTTCTTCATACAGATTTGAATGGTGAGCGCTAAATAGAAATATGACAAAGGATTTAAAAATTGCAGTATTATAACAAATCGCAGACATGGTGAAGGATTCCATGAGTAGATTTTAGTTGAACATGTATGTAAGTAATATTTGGTGCTAGAGCTTTGTAGCAGTCTGTCAGAAGAAAAGACATAAGCTTTTATATTACCTTTAAAAAAGAACACAAGAACTGGCTGGTGGGAAAAAGTTTATAGCTGTGCTAAGAAGAAATAACCTGTTCAACGAATGTTCCAAAACATAAAAACTCTAACTAACTAACTGACTGACTGACTAATGAATTAGTCAGAAACACTTTTATGTCTTTTATGGTTTTTTTTTTTCATGTTCCTTTTGTTTCTATGCAACAGACTATTTAATGTAACGGTATGAAGATTTGCTTTGACCAAACGAACATATAAATGTCCAGATGTTCCACTTTATATTCATTGATTAACATCTTTACACACTTTCAGCATCTGGACAGTTAATTACTCTAAACTTTCAGCTGAATTACTTTGCTGTGCCTCTTGTAAAAATTGTCGTTCTTCATTAGTTGGATATTTCTTTCTTGTGATCCAGTTCATCCCAGAGCAGTTTAATAGGATTTCGATGTGGTGACTGGGCAGGTTTTTTAATTCAATACAATTCAATTATTCATTTATTTGTATAGCACTTTTAACAATGACCATTGTCTCAAAGCAGCTTTACACAGATAATGTGGTAATAAAAATGAATCTGTTCTAATAAGTGTAAGTTTGTAACTGAAGAAGAAGCAGGTGGCGACTGTGGCAAGAAAAAACTCCCCAAGATGGCATAAGAAGAGGAACCAGGCTCAAGAGGGAACCCATCCTCATCTAGGTTGCACCGAATGTCCATTTAACACAGATAAATGATGTTGAGGTGCAGTGATGGTGATCAGATGCAAACTGTAGTGCTGAGTCAGTGTAGCAGACTGTTGACATTAACTACAGTACAGTCCAAGTCCATCCTCAAAGCTCCTGTTTTTAGTGGAATTTCATGGATCCCCAGACCGTTGATGTGAAAACATCCCCAGCTGCACAGAGTGGCCTTCAATAGAATAGAACACCATCCAGAGTCAGGCCGGAAAAAAGCGGGCAGATTCGAGGAGTGAAGAGGGGCAGGAACAGTGGTCACTAGTACCTCAGAAGCATGTTTAACTTGACTGAAAGTGTTAGAGAGAGAGAGGAATATAGATTTTTAAGTATCCTTATTGTACCTGGTGGTCTTGTGGTTAGGATGCGGGGCTCTCATCGCTGCGGCCCGGGTTCGATCCCCGGCCAGGGAACCAACCCCAGCTACTCTTAGTGCCGGCCCCAAGCCCGGATAAATGGGGAGGATTGCGTTAGGAAGGGCATCCAGTGTAAAAATATGTGCCAAATCAAACATGCGGATGATCCGCTGTGGCGACCCCTAATGGGAGAAGCTGAAAGAAAGTTTAATTGTTGATAAAAAAAACAATCTTAGATAACACGTTCCAAGATAGATATCACTCCAGACGACTGCTTGCTCTCTAAATAACACTTAAAGAGCTCAGACGTACGCTTCGGCTTTTTGTATTGTTGTATAGTGAAATCGGTTCCAATTATCCTCAGTCCATAGTGTCTCTTGAATCTCATTTAGACTCTTATGGTTTTGAAGTGTGGAATGGTGGCCAGGTTGGTTCAGGAATCCTTTCATTTTCTGGAATAAGTCTTCAACCTTCCCTGCTACAACACAACCCAAAAATATTAAGCTTCCACTTCCATGTTTGACTGTGGGGGTGAGACAATCTGACAATCTTCTTTCCTGTTCTCCATCTTATATTTCGTTTGTTAGCGCCTGTACTCATATGTTCATTATCATTTTGAAAACAACAACAACAACAATAATAATAATAATAATAATAATAATACATTAGGATAAAATGCATTATAATGAAGGATCTGACAAAAAATCTGTCTGTTTATGAGGTTAACCCACCATACAAGTCTCTGTGTAAGTTGTTACTATAGCAATGGCAATCATGTTAACCTCTTAACATTGTTTTTCAGTGCTTGTGTAGGCTGTATTTAAGCCGTTATGTTTTTCTAATTGATTTTATTAGAAATATGAGTTGTTTATCTGTTGAGGGTTGAAAACCTATGCAGGATGCCTTGGTAAACAATTGTAATGAATTCTATTCAAATATCAATTACACTTATCATAATCATCGCTGCTTGCCATCTCGTGTTTTAATTGTGTTTCGAGACTTAATTGCGATCGGTGAAAAGCAATACGATTAAATCATATCTCAGCTTTTTGTTTCTTGGTAAATTACCTATTACAGGTGAGTTCATTTATTGCTCCGTCTGTCTCTGTTCCTCGCTATTAGAGCGAACGAAAGCTGTCAGTGTTGGTTTACACGTTCGTGTATTGTCTCTCCTTCACCCTTTCTCAGCATTTAAAATGTCATTTGTTTCAGTATTGCACAAGGTTAGAGAGCATGGAGAGACAAAAGCATCACATTACGCCCTGATCATTGAGCATGGAACAATAGCCCGAACTCATTTCAACAAGATCGTCAATAGCAGGAGTCAGAGGTGGCAGCGTGCCTAGTTCAGAGATTGAGCTTCATCGGATAAGCAATATCTGATATTTTATTACTGAGGAATATAATCATCCAAGCTACACTGTTTATTATAAACTAATATTGAATTTTCTGACTATAATTACTCGATATGACCAGGTCGGTAATAAGCCTTTTTGGTGCTTCCTGAAAACTGTGTTGGAAATACATTATTTCAATAGAAAAAATGTATATATACAGTACAGACCGAATGTTTGGACACACCTTCTCATTCAAAGAGTTTTCTTTATTTTCATGACTATGAAAATTGTAGAGTCACACTGAAGGCATCAAGGGCTATTTGACCAAGAAAGAGAGTGATGGGGTGCTGCGCCAGATGACCTGGCCTCCACAGTCACCGGACCTGAACCCAATCGAGATGGTTTAGGGGTGAGCTGGACTGCAGAGTGAAGGCAAAAGGGCCAACAAGCATCTCTCCGGGAACTCCTTCAAGACTGTTGGAAGACCATTTCAGGTGACTACCTCTTGAAGCTCGTCAAGAGAATGCCAAGAGTGTGTAAAGCAGTAATCAAAGCAAAAGGTGGCTACTTTGAAGAACCTACAATATGACATATTTCAGTTGTTTCACACTTTTTTGTTATGTATATAATTCCATATATAATTCCACGTGTTAATTCATAGTTTTGATGCCTTCAGTGTGAATCTACAATTTTCATAGTCATGAAAATAAAGAAAACTCTTTGAATGAGAAGTTGTGTCCAAACTTTTGGTCTGTACTGTATATTATATATATATATATATATATATATATATATATATATAATTTAAACCCAATATATGTCCAGCCTGACAATGCTCTGGGCAGAGTTTGGGCTCTGACATGTACTTAAGTAGTCATTTACCATCTGTTTTAGTGTCACGCTGGTAACTGTACCACATCATATTATTATTATATTAATACAAAATAAATTTCAAATGTTGTTACCTAATGAATGTGTTCAGGCTGAACAACCACCATATAGAACACCACCAGAGAAAAGATGATGATGATCAGGTGATCAGGAATGTCTCTGTTCTCAGTCTTATTTACATCACTGACTCCCTCTGTCTCATCCACGTTAACCCCATACTTCTTGTTACCTGCTGCCTTGTTTGTTCTCAGCTTGTGTTCTATATGGTGGTTGTTCAGCCTGGACACATTCATTAGGTAACATAATTTGAAATTCGTTTTGCATTAATATATTAATATAAAGCCTTATAATAAAAAGAAAGAGGTTGATTGGCTGAAACCGGCACGCAAGAATAAGAAAAAAAATTGATCATGTTGGCAAATAGATAAAAATGTAATATAACAAAAAACAACAACCTGCATGTCTTCCCTTACTACATCCATGAATAAATAAATAAATAAATACATAAATAAATCATATAGCTAAAAAAAAATTTGCATTTTTTTCAGCATAACATTTTTGTTTCTGGAATTTTCCATGCTAATATGAACCAAAGGCGTAATGTGCATTCATATCACTCATTGAAATCCATTACATTTCCAATTATAAAAACAAAAATGACAATAGGAATTTTTCATGCCACAGCTTCTCTAAAGATAAAAAAGTGCAATAGATTTTGCACACATAACCCCATAATCAGAATTACACAGGTAGGTTGTTTGCAATATATATGGAGATTAGGGGCTGGGTGGTATATATATATATATATATATATACACACATAACCCCATATTTAGAATTACACAGGTAGGTTGTTTGCAATATATATGGAGATTAGGGGCTGGGCGGTATATATATATACAGTGTATAAGTAGCTAAAACTAATGCACTAAAGTCTGCCTAAGATTGATTGATATTTATTTCTTTATCTGTCCATAATCTTATGATAATTTCCTACTGTCTATCAGTAGATTGGAATCTGTTCTTGATCCTAAACCACTGTGAGATCTTCACACCGTGACCTTGCTTGTGCTTCTCTGTTTCAGGTGATGATCCATTTGGAGCTGATGCTAATTGGTAAATCAGAGCAGGATCCCTGGCCTGCTGCAGGGGTGATAATTTGAACAGGGAGTTTCCAGTGTTACCGCAGTGTTTCAAGGTTGAAGGAAAGAATGGGACAGCGAGAAAAATTATATGATTGTGTGAGAAAGTAGACCTGTGCTAAAAAAACAAATGAAATAAACTAATGTACACTAATGGAGCCACAGGTGGGCTCTGGGGTGGGTGAAGGGATGTTGTCCGGCCACTTAAGTCCCTGTGTCCCCTTAATTCTTGAAATAATAATACACTAAATCATTTCTGAAGCAAATTTGTAAATTAATTTGAATACTGAATAATGAACACATAATGTAGTGCTAGGACTAATGTAGTCCTCAGTCAAAAACATACACGGCCATTAGAGCCAGCAAAGCCTTCTCAGAATTATTGGATTCCATTAATACATTTTTGTCCATGAATATGTATTAAATTATTCCCAATATTATATTCTCTTCATTTCATAGTTTTTCTCTCAATTATGCTGCTTCCTGTAGTGTATGTTTATGTTTTTCCATCAAATCAGATTTCAGCAATTTTTTTGCCAGGGTCAAAAGAATCAAAGCTGTGGGTGTCTGCATTGTAAAGTACATGTTGCCTGTTTAACCAATCAAATTGCGAGCTGGCAACACTGGGGCCATCCAGAAGGTGTACAATAATGTTGACAACAAAAGTTTAACTTTTTGGAAGGTGTGAGTCCCATTACGTCTGGCGTAAAAGTAACACTGCATTTCAGAAAAAGAACATCATACCAACAGTAAAATATGGTGGTGGTAGTGTGATGGTCTGGGGCTGTTTTGCTGCTTCAGGACCTGGAAGACTTGCTGTGATAAATGGATCCATGAATTCAGCTGTTTACCAAAAAATCCTGAAGGAGAATGTCCGGCCATCTGTTCGTGACCTCAAGCTAAAGCAAACTTGGGTTCTGCAGCAGGACAATAATCCAAAACACACCAGCATGTCCACCTCTAAATGGCTGAAGAAAAAAACAAAATGAAGACTTTGGAGTGGCCTAGTCAAAGTCCTGACCTGAATCCTATTGCGATGCTGTGGTATGACCTTAAAAAGGTCATTAAGCTCGAAATCCCTCCAATGTGGCTGAATTACAACAATTCTGCATAGATGAGTGGACCAAAATTCTTCCACAGCGCTGGAACAGTCTCAGTGCAAGTCGCAAATGCTTGATTGCAGTTGTTGCTGCTAAGGGTGGCCCAACCAGTTATTAGGTTTAGGGGGCAAACACTTTTTCACACAGGGCCATGTAGTTTTGGATTTTGTTTTCCCTCAATAATAAAAACTGCATGTTGTGATCACTTGTGTTATCTTTTACTAATATTTAAATTAGTTTGATGATCTGAAACATTAAAGTGTGACAAACATGCAAAAAAATAAGAAACCTGGAAGGCCTCTAGGTGTGAAATTTCATTGTCAGTATTGAAATATAGAAATGAATGAAAGCTTTAATGCAGTAGAAAGTCCAAAACTCACTTTGCCTGAAAACGTTAATTTTACAATTAAATAAGCTTTAATGATGGATTGAAGGAAATGCATTGACGTGCACAAGCTCCTTTTCTGTGCTCTGGAACATGCTCAGGGGTATTCAGTATTTAGGGATTTGGACGTTCAAAATGTAGTTTTGCTCTTCTAATGATGAATGTTCTCATAATGACATGATGGTTTTATAGTGTGTACCTGTCAGGGATTCCCCTGCCACGCCCCCCTCAGTAGCTGTCAGAGATGCACCCTGCCACGCCCCCCTCAGTAGCTGTCATGGTTCCTCGTTATCCCGTGCCTGCCTAAACGACCGACAGCTGTGGCTCGTTACGGATCAGACTATATAAGCTCACGTTCTCGAGTAACAGGCTGTCGGTTCTTGAATTGTCATGCTGGTCATCTCCTGTTCCCGCGACCGCCAGCCTGCCCGCTGGTTCTGTTTCCAGACTCTGTGCCCAGGTGCGGATTACTCTTTGCAGTTGCTTTTTTATTTTCGTTTTCGGACTCTAAGTTTCGTGTTGGATTACTCGTCTCGAGTGGATATTCTTTGTTTGTTTTCTCGCCACGGCAACTGTGAGTGTTTTGTGTTGAACTGACTGAATAAAACATGATTGAGTTATTTCCGCTTCCGCGTCATGGTCGTCAGCCTGACAGTACCACGTATGTTCTTTGATATTATTACTACATTACCCCTTCACTAAAGCACAGGCTCAAGGCCCAGTCAATCTGTATAAAACGAGGGATGCATTTGGATATGGTATAATTAAATTTTCCTATCACAACCCAAATCTTTCCTGCATGACAATGTCCCTGTGCACAAAGTTATTTGTTTTTAAGATATGCATCATATGGATCAGAGCATATCTCCTGCTATGGAGCTCCAACCCTGTTGAACACCTTCTGTATGAATGTGAATGCTGAATGCACCTCAGGCCTCCTCTCCTCACCTACAAAATCTAGTCGAACTCCTTCTCAGAATAGTGGAGGTTATTATAACTACGCCCATATTACACACCAAACTTTGTTGAATTTATCAACTATAGCGGAAGAAGAGATACTACAAGTCATCTAATCTTGCAATCCCACCACCTGCCCACTGGATCCAATGCCTTTAACTATGCTCCAGACCATCTCACAATACTTCCTGCCATTGATCACTACAATCATCAATGGGTCCAATGTGCCACTCAAGATAGCACAGATTATTTTAATCTTGAAGAGACCTCCTCTGGATTAACAACTACAGACTTCACTTCTCTTCTTTCTTTCTAAAACTCTGGAATTCCCTGTTTTTAACCAATTGACTGTCTATCTCTCACAGAACAACTTCCAAGACCCAGCCAGTCTGGCTTCAAAGTGGCACATTCCAATGAGACAGCCCTTCTAAAAGTCATTAAGAAACTACATGCTGATCGATCAGCCAGGCTGTCATCTGTCTTCATCCTCCTCGACCATTTAGCAGCATTTTAACTTCAGTAGCTTTGAAATCCATAGATCAGCATGGGAATGTTTGCCTCCTACCTGGAAGGTTGCACAAAACAGGTAGCATGGAGAGGGTCTACAGTACATCTGCCCCATGCAGAGTCTCCACTGGTGTCCCATAAGGCTCAGTACTTGGTCCTCTCTTTTTCTCCATCTATACTCACTCTGTTGGTGGTCATATTCTCACGTTTTTTTTATTTATTTATTTTTTGAACACTGCAGTGCTGATGACACTCCACTTACCTTCACCATGTATCAAAATAAACTACTGTATTTTTTATTTTAAAAATACTAAAAAATACTTTTACAAAGGTGCATGAGATTTCTTCACAAACCTTCAATTATTGTACTGTTTGATCTGTTCCTTCACCATGACACTGACTTAATAGCAACAGACTCTCAGGTCGAGTCACTCAATAAATCGGACACATGCAACCAGTTAACAGTTCAAATAATCACATACATAATCCCTGCAAAGGTCAGTTTTAAAGTAACCAACAGTTTAATGTTGAACAGTTTGTGAATGACTCATAACTGTATACTAATTGAGTTATTTGGTGTTTGGTAACAAAGGGCTGATTTACATCAGCAACACCGACACAATGTCAAACAAGTCATTCATAAGAAGACGACTGATGGCACCTGCATTCAAAGCAATTAGTTTCTAACTAATGAATCATTTGATTGTAAAACATAAATATAATAATATATTATGTGTCAGGCAGTCGTTCATGCAGTGGTGGTCGAAATCATGATCCTATTATACAGTTCATTCAATTAGCCTGTAAATACATTTTCTGTTCTGGGCAAAATACTGAGCAGGCACCAATCAGAGACCACATTTTTATGATTTCATCATGTAGATGTCACGCGTGGATCAAGATTTGGAAACCAGAGTATGGGCAAATGCTACATTAGTCTTAGTACACGAGGCAGAAACTTAAGTATAAGCACAAACCAGAAAACGGGTAAAATCCGTAACGTGGGAAGTCCCGGGATGATCGCCAGTGTGTACCGTAGATCGGATAGTGAGCGAGTGGAAATGGGGGCCTTTTGAAGGGGAGAGTAGATTGGACACAGATGAAGGTGACTAGTAGTTAGGCGAGGCTGTGCGAGTGTGCTGAGTGTAGGAGGGAGGTGTGGCTGGTGGTTCCCTGACAGTAGAACTTTTTACAAAGTATTTACAGTACAGTGGAACCCGGTTATGTCACCGGCCTATGGGACGCCAAAAAGCGTCGAGATAACCGATGATCGAGACAAACGAAAACCAATATGGTGGCAATATATTAACGTGCTTGAAATTTCTTTATGTACATGATGTGTGTTATTAAATGAGAATGTGCATATACGTGTTTTTGGAGGTTTTTTTACACAACAGCGTTGCCGCGATTTGATTGATTGGTCATGCGGATCGAGATAACCTGTAATGCGGATAAGGAGGTGAAAGCCGAAGTAAACGCAAACAAAGTTTATTGAGAATACTCGGGAGATAATCCACCAATACTTGTAGCGAAGCAATAATATCCAGTGGTGCGCTCCGGGTGCGTGGTCCACCAAGTTCTGTGAAAGCAGAGACAGTTCGTTTAGAGAATCCATGGATCCACGCTATGGAAAGCGCAGCGCTGGGCAGCAACGGATAAACGTGGTGAAGATAGCATGAACATGGAAAACAGTTGGATCGGGGTAATCCGGGGTGCCGTTGAGAAAATGCGGAGTCCGAGAAGAAGTGTACGTAGCGGGATACGTATACGCGATTACACAGGCCGACATGAACCAACACATACAATTATGCACAAACAATAACGGACCGCGAGTGTGTGGAGGTAAGGGGCTTAAATAGGAGATGGGATGAGCGAGTGAATGAGAGTCAGGTGTGTGTGATGAGCATGACTGTGACAAGCTCCGTGTGGGCGGGGCACGCACGGGAGAAGAAGCAGGGTGCTTCGGAGAATGCCGCCGCCGAAGGGGGCGTGGCAGGGGGATTCCTGACATAACCGACGTTAAGTGGCAAATTTGCCCCCCCTTGTGCTCGAGATATTAGGGTTCGGTGACATAAAAGAATCTACATAACCAATTAAAAATGCTAAGACAAAGCGAGAATTTGGTGGTTCCACTTCAAAAATGTCGACTCAATAAAGTTGGCGAGTTAACCGAGGTCGAGATAAGTGGGTTTGACTGTATTTCAAAACTACAAAAAATACAAAGCACTAAAGTTTTTTGATAAAAAAAATATAAAGCCATATTCATTAAACCTCTCAAATAGGAATTACAAAATCCTATTTGAAATGCGTTTTTAAAATACATGAAACGTAACAAATTATTGCCCATCCCTCTGTATAGGGTCTTAACTAGTTAAAACAGTTAAAGTTTTTCAAATTACCTTAAATCCATAACCAAATTTTATTGAATTTTAAAACGAATAAATTTTTTTTTTAAAGCGAGGTCATTTACTCATTTATGTATTACGTTACTGATAAAATGGCAATGTGTATGTAATTGGCTGACTACATTTAAAGATTACTATGGAGAGGCGAAATGGTGAAAAGCAACATTATGTTTCCTGTCAAAATCTTTTGTTTACACTGACACGTGCATTCATTCGTGTCCCGTCTCCAGTGGCATGGTGGCATGTAATTTAGTAGACGGTGGATGCAAGTGCAGCTTTTTAAGGCAAATAAAACAACCAAGACTGTCAAACTGTAAAACACGGAATACACGACAAAGCTAGACAAAGCATGTGAAGAGCAGAGAGAAGATGAAAATGCAGATAATGTACTTTTTGCACTTTTTCAGATATTTTTACAAGCAAAAAAACTAACAGAAATCATAACCTGATAGTCAAGTAAGAGGTGGAATCAAAAAGTACTTTATTTATCTACGTTTCCACACTATCACCTTCAAAATAGTCCATTGCACAGCAATACAGTGCTCCCAGCGTTCCTGGCACTTCTGGAATGTGTCCTGGAAGTCTTCTTTTTGAAGCGTGTCAAGCATCTTCTGTGATTCCCTGTGGATTTCTGCAATGGTGTCAAAAATGGCGAATTCATCTTTGAGAAGAGGGCGGAGACTGCAGGAGCCAAATCTGGCACGAAGGATGGATGCGGAAGTGAGATCATGTGGATTGTTCTCTGACAAACAAGTTACCGAATATTTTCAACATTTTTGGAGGTTGAGCTCGTTGAATTCCTTCCTGATCTCTTGTCCACAGATGTTTTTCCGCTCTTGATGTACACATGCATCTTAAGACAACTCATTGCAGAATCACCGTATGTCAAACATAACTCGCGTTGAATGTCACTGTGGCAGATTTGCCCAGTTTTTCATGCTTGCGCTTTGTTATCACTCCAACCATATACAGTACAGTTCAGTTCGCAGTAAAACAAAACAGACAAAATAAATTAGCAAAAAATGTATAACAAAAATAAAGAACCACAGAAAACTAAACAGGATACAACATAAAGTGTATACATTGGTCCCTCGGAACACACAGGTGTTACGTTCTAAGGCTAAGCCTAGGGCAAGTTCCGGAAATCCACAAATTTTGGAAGCACCCTCGCAAACCCTATGGTACCTTAGTGAATTAATCTAGACATTCATCATCTTTCTTTCGGCTTTTCCCATTAGGGGTTGCCACAGCGGATCATCCGCATGTTTGATTTGGCACATGTTTTTACGCTGGATGCCCTTACTAATGCAACCCTCCCCATTTATCTGGACTTGGGACCGTCACTAAGAGTGGCTGGGGTTGGGAATTCATCTAGACATTATGTCACTTTAATACAATAATGTGTTTTGAAATTTTGTATGAAATTTTTAGTGAAAACAGTTTAAAATATTATTCCCAACATTCCTGAACATTCCGTCCTGCTGCAGATTCCTGCAAATTTTAAGATAATCTGCAACTTGCTGTTAGTTAGATTCCAAATGAGAACCTGCAAATTTTCTGAGCCGTGAGTTCCAAACCGCGAATTATCGGGGGTTGACTGTATGTGCATCCTTTTAATGGAAAAAGGACATAAGACAGAGGAACAGTAGACAAAGGAACAGTGCAGCATCACATGATTTGTTTTACCATATTATAATAATGTGTACAATTATTAATTACAAAACAATAATATTAATAATTTGTTTTATAAGCTAATTATGTGTAAACTGTTATCGATGTTGTTTTTTTAAAGCTGTTTCAAAATGGGTCATAAACCAACATACAGTTGTACAAATTCTTGTCTAAAAGCATCCCGCTAGAAATGCTCATATTCATCCTCTTATTATAATCCTCTTATTCAAAACCCTGATAAACCATTCTTGCTTGGTTCGCCACATCTTATCTTTTAACGGAGCTCTGGGAAAGCTTCAGACAGCGGGAGGTTTATCTCAGCTGGGCTATCAGGTGGCCACATGATGGTTGATGAAAATAATGCCAGCCGTTGGCAAAACACACTCTTGGTGAACAATGTTTTATTACATCCTGTGAGGTGACAAAACAAAAGCAACAGTTTGGGGTTGTGTGATTTTTGTTATGTTCAAATAGGAAAGAAGGTGATTTCAGCCCAGTATGGCTTGAGGAAACAGAGCCACAGTCTTGCTGATGTGAACCCGACTGCAGCCCGAGGCCGAAAATCGGCTTCATCAGCAGGCAGCAGGAAATCAAAGTAGCTTTCCCTCCACCCCTCCAAGTAAACGAGTCTCTGAAAAAATAGCCCCATCAGCGAGATGAGTCATGGAACAGCACGATAGTCTGGAGTACAGTGAAGTTGAGAAGAAGAGAATGAAGAAGGGGTTTAAGGTCGTATTGGACCTGTCAGGTCTAATTGGGCATCACACTATTTCAGACACTGGCGGCAGCCTTTAAGTGGCAAAGACTTATCAATTCGGGTTATCTTTTAGTCTGTAACTCTTATAAAAGACCAATCAGAAACTAAAAGTGTCACTTAAATGGAGCTCTGTGTCTAGTTATCCATATATACAGTTTATACTGTATATTTATACACTATAAGGATGAAGATCTGTGGACACCTGGCCATATGATTGCTATCACCATTCTCACCATAACACCCTATTCAACATTTAACCCCCATTTACTTTTATAAGCTTCAGTCTTCTGGCAAGAGGTTTCACTAAATGTATGTGGAGATTTGTGGAGATTCATTCAGCCACAAGGGTGTAAGGAAAGTCAGGTACTGATAAGTGAGATGAGGTAGGTGAGGTGAGATGACTGGATAGCAGTTAGTGATCCAATTCATCCCATATGTGTTCAGTAGGGTTCAGAGCTCTATAGCAGGAGATCTTCCTCTCCATATGTCTTCATAGAAAAAACATACTGAAACAGGTTTGGGTCTCCTAGTTATATTACATTTATATCATTTGGCAGACACCCTTTACCAAAGTGACTTACAATGGAGCAATTTAAGGTTAAGGGCCTTGCTCAAGGGCCCAAAAGTGGCAGCTTGGTGGTGCTGGGATTTGAACTCACAACCTTCTGATCTGAAGTCCAAAATCTTAAATACAATCTGAGCTACCCTTTTCCTGTACAATTTTGTGCCTCTATTTTTTGAGGTCACAGTTAAAACTAATTATCTTGGATTAAACAGACAGGTGCCCTAGTACTTTTGTTCATGTAGTGTACAGGTGCATCTCAATATATGGAATATCGTGGAAAAGGTCATTTATTTCAGTAATTCACCTCAAATTGTGAAACGTATGTATTATATAAATGCAATGCACACAGACTGAAGTACTTTAAATCTTTGTTTTTTTTTTTTTTTTTTTTTTGGCTCACATTTAACAAAAACCCACCAATTCACTATCTTAACAAATTAGAATATGGTGACATGCCAATCAAAATGGTCTCTCAGTTTGGTTTACTAGCCTACACAATCATAGGGAAGACTGCTGATCTGACCGTTGTCCAGAAGACAATCAATGACACCGTTCACCAGGAATGTAAACCACAAACATTTATTGCCAAAGAAGCTGCTGTTCACGGAGTGCTGGCTCCAAGCATGTTAACAGAAAGTTGAGTGGAAAGGAAAAGATGCACCACCAACCGAGAGAACCACGGTTCTAGAGTTTAAAGAAAGGGTGGAGAAGCTCATAGTCCAAGTTACTTGAAGACTAGTGCTAAATTATCAGTCTGTGATGATTTCTGTGATGATGTCATCTGCTGGTGTTGGTCCACTGTGTTTTTTGAAAACCAACGTCACTGCACTCGTTAACCAAGAAATATAAGAGCACTTCACGCTTCCTTTTGCTGACCAGCTTTTTGCCAAAAGTACCAAAAGATGGTTAAATGGCCATGATGTTGGTGTGCTTGACTGCCCAGCAAACTCACCAGACCTGAACCCCATAGAGAATCTATGAGGTATTGTCAAGAGGAAATGGGAAACAAAAGACCAAAAAATGTAGATGAGCTGAATAGAACAGAAGAGAATAGAATAGCCTTTATTTGTCACATATACATTACAGCACAGTGAAATTTGAAGGCCACTGTCGAAGAAACCTGTGCTTTTATACCACCTCAGCAGTGACAAAAATACAACCCAAGAAATTCAGTACTTAATCCACACTGGCAAACAGAAGCACACAAGGCAGGCAGAACCAGAACCAAGTCTGAGATTCAGAGTGCAATAATCCAAAACTAGGGAAGATAAAGCAACACATGCAAATAGGCAGTAGGGCTCTCAGGAATATGGATTTAACACAAAGGACTATGTGACAGGGAGCATGTGTGAATGGTATCCTTAGATAGTGAGTGGAGTACAAAATGGCCACCGACCTGGACGTGCTAGACCATGATGGCTGCCCAACAGGAAGAGTGAGCATCAAGCTGGCCGCCAACCCAGAAGTCGGGAAGATCCTGAAATTTTACTTGGGATGAGGTCTAGACTTTGGATTCTTTGGAAGAGATTCGACTTCCAGTGCCTCCTGAGAATTATAAAGTTTGGAATGTTGTTGAGAATCACAGGTGATCTCCAAAAACCAATAACTGCAAAATGTTGGGTCACAGTGACTCTATTGGTTTAATTACATTTCTGATGGCAAAGTGAAAGCATCATTCACTCATCAGTGAGAACCTTGTTAAGTTTTAATCAAGCACTGATAAAAGTTATAAAAACTCAAATTACTCTGTCATTTTTCTTCCACTTTTCCTGGCAAAAGACAAGAAAAGGAAATATCACTGTTGTCAACTAATGTTGTTTCACTTGGCTGACTTGTTCCATATCTGCTTGTTATACCTGGAACGTTATTTATGTATGTATGTATGTATGTATGTATATATGTATGTATGTATGTATGTATTTATTTATTTACTTTTAGGACATACCAATTTGTTGTCCTGTCTATACTCAGTGCTTCTAAAATGTGTTGCACCACAGTCCTTTTCTTCCTATATATACAAGGTACACTATATATAAGACTTACACTAAAAACATGCGTGACTTAAACAGTTATCACAAGTAAAACCAAGAGCTCAAACCAAAAATAGATGCTATTCAGAGCTGTTAAGATCATTGTCACTATGCTGCACCATGGGACATCTCAGTAATGGGCTTCTTTTGTTTGATAATGCAATACTGAGTGGTTTTCCTCACATGCACCGATAACTGTAGTGTACTTCAGCTGAAGTTGTATCACTAAAAAGAACAGGCTCACAAATCCCAGCATTTTTGTGATTTTGGGAAGGTGGTAGTTCAGTGTTTATTGATTGGAAGGTTGAGGGTTTAATCCCTTGCATCGCTAGGCTGCCACCAGCTGCCACTCTTGGGACCCCTATCAAGGCCCTTAAACTTCTGTGTTTCAGGGGTGCTGTATCATAAGAACATAATTGGCATATGCGAAGAAAGAATTTTACTGTGCTGTAGAAAAAAGGTACGGTTACAGTTATGGCTTGTATCCAGAGTGACTTGGAATTATCTCTTATATACGGTACTGAGAACTGAGAATTTGAGGGTTAAGGGCCTTGCAGTGGCAGATTGGTGGTGCTGGGATTAGAACTCATGACCTTCCAACATCTTAAGCAATGAGCTACCACCTTTCCAAAGTACATGCAACTAGCATAAAAGCATCTTTCTTATTTTTTTTACTGAAGTTTGTTTTTGTCTCAGTATCAGTACTAAGCCGAGGCCTCAAATCTAAATATATATATATATATATATATATATATATATATATATATATATATATATATGCTGGTAAAAGTTTGTTCAGGTCAGAGACCTAGCATATACAGGACAAACAAACATTACACAGAGCATTAAAGTCTGTCCTATAAACATGGTCCAGCTTTTGCAAGTGTAAGGATGTTACACAATGTTTTTACACTAAATATTATATCTAGTAAGTAAGGTTTCTAAATATAGGGAGTCTACATTTACACCCATCTCTGCAGTCATCCCTGAGATTTATCAGTGTGCTGCCATTGCGATTTATATTTACTTCATCTCATAAATCTCCATCCATCAGCCCTGAGGCCAAAAGTCTAAACTTGCTGTTCTTTAGACAGTATTAAAACTATTCACTCATTCCAAGCATTCAATAAACCTTTTACATAATTAAAACCAAGGGCAGTGTCACAAATCCCCCCCCCCCCTCCTTTTAGGGCATTTAGTTAAAAGTGGCAGCTTTTTTTCTGTTTTGCAACAATTGGATTTTAATCATGTCTCTACTGCAGTTCTACAAATAGTTTGCAATTAAGGTCTTTCTGAGAGCCACTTTGGGACTGTCACTAGGTTCCGTAGGTAACCCTAGTTCCCTGAGGGAAAAAGAGCTGCGTCAAAAACACTTTGGGAATGCCTCAAGTTGTTCACGCTCTGAATCACGTGTGAATTTTGTTAATAGGCATTCGTGACGTCATTGGCGTGCAATGTCGTGCAAACCAGGAAGCTAAAAAATGGGAGCGCGATGGGAGCGACATTAGCTTCCAAAAAAATGGAAAAGGTACATGCTGCCGGGATGCAGGGAGTATGGTTCATTGATGCAGCTCGTGTTCCCTCAGGGAACTAAGGTAACCTATGTAACCTAGTGACGTTCCCTTTCAGGAACTCAAGCTGCATTAAAAACAATTTGGAAACGAGTGTCCAATCATGCCATTCTGACCAGTCCCTGCCTAGTGTGTCTGAGCACAACCTGCATGCAGGACAGAGGAGCCGGAAGTGGTTTTGATGTCGAGGCCATAAAACCTGACAAAGGTCAGCGGAGTGGACCAGCCCGCAGCGTTACAAATGTCCTGGAGTGACACTCCAGCAGACCAGGCCATAGAGGCCGCCATACCATGGGTGAAATGAGCCTTAGTCCGAGAGCAGTTGGAAGACCAGAGGTTTTATAAAACAGACAAAGGGCATCTAGCTAGTGGGGTACAAAATGTAGCGGACACATAAAACTTCAGGGTTGACAGAGCCAATCTTGTGACAAACTGCTCCTGCAGGAACTCCAGAACTAAACCAACTGGGCAGTTAACTGAGTCCAACTGGTGGTGCTCACACAAATGCCATTTAGCGGCATACAACCTCAAAGTGGAGAATGGTCTCTACTACCTCAGAAGAGAGGCCAGCTGCTAGGAACTGCACCCCCACATTGGCCAGCCACAGCTCCCATAACTCTGAGCGGGTTCACCCCCTCCCTGTAAAAGGAGATCCCTCCTGGAAGGAATTTCCCAAGGAGGTCCCTCAAGGAAAAACAGCAATTCCATAAACCACGTTCTGCCCGGCCACTGTTCTGCCACCAGGAGGAGGCAAGCTCCCTCCTGGCGGATTCTCTCCAAAACTCCTGGGAGCAGCGCTATAGGGGTAAAGGCATACAGATGTAGCCTCGGCCACGTCCGCACCATGCCATCCAGTCCCAATGGGGAGAACCAGAAGGGACAGTGCGAAGTCTCCTGAGTCACAAACGGATCCACCTGGGCTCTTAATATCTCTGCCATATCTGCTCTAACACCTCAGGGTGGAACCTCCATTCCCCGGGCCTCCGCCCTTATTAAGAAAGGGCGTCTGCTCTCCAGTTCAAACGGCACGAGATATAAACCGCTCTCAACGAGAGGAGTTATTCCTGTGACCATAGGAGGATCTGACATGCCATCCTGTACAGGGGGCGAGACCGGAGACCCCCTGGTGGTTGATGTATGAGACCACCGACATGTTGTCCATATGAACCAACACATGTCGACCTCTCAGGTTTCGGTGGAAGTGAGGGATGTGTCTATCGTCTTTACGCGATGACATGGAGCTCCCAAGATGGGGCACTAAGACAGAGTTCTCTTCATATATCCAAGGTTCTAAGAGCTCGCCCTTGCCCCCTCAGGAGAAGACTCTGCCATTGAGCCACCACTGGAGGGGTCTCAAATGAAGCAGGCCAAGTGGAATCACGCTGGCCGCTGCTGCCATGAGACCGAGCATTTACATTACATTTGCGGCATTTAGCAGACGCCCTTATCCATAGCGACGTACAAAAGTGCTTTGAGTCTCTAGCAATGAAAAGATCTACACTGATATGCAAGATTACAAATTTATTATAAACTTTACTTTTGAATTCTACAAAGCAAACACCGAAAGTGCTAATTTAAGTGTTTCAGGGTGAGGTAAGTCTTTAATCGTCTCTTGAAGATAGCCAGGGACTCCACTGTACGGACATCTAGGAAAAGTTAATTCTACCACCTCGGTGCCAGAACAGAGAAGAGCCTTGAAGTATACTTGCCTGTCATTCTGAGAGAAGGTTGTACCAGACAGCGTGGTGCAGTGCGAGATGTGAGGAGGTTTTCTGAAGTAAGATGGTGCTGGCCTTGTAGGCATGCATCAGTGTTTTGAATCTGATACGTGCAGCTACTGGAAGCCAGTGAAGGGAGCGCAGCAGTGGGGTTGTGTGGAAGAACTTGGGCAGATTGAACACAAGTTGTGCAGCTGTGTTTTGGATCTTTGCAGTGGACGAATAGCGTTCAGGAGAAGACCTGCCAGCAGAGAGCAGCCTCTGGAACTGCCTCATAGTCAGTGACTGGCCTGATTTTACTCTCTTACATATAGTGAGGATGACGTCTTTCCGGGCAGGTCGACAATTGTGCCCGCAGCATGGTTGAGTCCCAAACTACTCCCAAGAAGGTGGGTTTAGTCTTAATCCCAATTCCTTCATGTGGGCAAGAACCTGAAGCTGTAGCTGGGCTAGAGCCGCATTCAAGCACTTAGTGAAGTTGCAGGGTGAGAGTGCTAGGCCAAAAGGGAGGACCGATATTGGTAAGCTTCGCCCCCAAAAGCAACCCTCAGGAAGCTCCTGTGAGTAGGAAGGATGGCTATGTGGAAATATGCGTCTCTAAGAACTATCGTGACAATCCAGTCCTTGGACTTGATCTGAGACACAATCTCCTTGAGAGTGAGCATCCTTAACCTGACCCTCACAAATGAGCGGTTCAAGAAGCACAGATCAAGGATCGGCCACATTCTGCCATTCTTCTTCAGAACAATGAAGTACTGGCTGTAGTAGACTGACTCTCTGACCAAAGGAGGAACTACTTGGATGGCCCCTTTCCTTAGGAAGGTGCGCACTTACTGTTCCAGGACCAGAGCCTGCTTGTGTCCCACCATGGCACTACCTCCAGAAGCTCTTTAAACAGAACAGGCTGTGAAGAGTCCATGGGCTCACTAGCATCCGACAATTCTCCCTCCTCGGAGGAAGAAATACGGAGCTACGCGTTACAGGCCCCGAAATAAGGAACTGCTGAAGCAAATGCTTTCCCAGGGGAACGGGAGCTTGGCCCAGCACTCATCCATCTTGATGCTTTCTGCTGGGTCGGCCTGCGAGCCCCGTGACCTTCATCGCCGCTTCTTCTTGGCGAGAGCAGAACCAAAGCACTCTCCGAAATGTATCCCTCCTCAGAGAAAGAAATACGGAGCACCTGGGGGAAGGAAGGCTGCATAGATTCACACACAAAGTGTGTACCTGTACAGAAATAGCTAATGTCACTCCCATTTTGTAGCTTCCTGGTTTGCGCGACATTGCCCGCCATTAACGTCACGACTGCTTATTTGCCATATTTTATATATGATTCAGAGCGCAAACAACGTGAGGCATTGGCAAAGGGCTTTCGATGCAGCTAAAATTTCTGAAAGGGAACTTATGTTATATGAAAAGGTAAAGGGATTGTTTTAACCCATCACATTAGAGAAAAATTTAATGATTTATTTACATATCCAAACATTGTTAGGAGGCTGGGGTCCTTGTCCTTGTTCAAGGGTCCACGAGTGGTAGCTTGATGATACTAGGACTTGAACCTTTAACCTTGCAATCAGTAACCCAGAACCTTAATGACTGAGTTACCATTTGTGAGTATTGTGAGTACATACATTTACATTTATTATTTTTTATAAACATTTCATTGAAATGAATAATAATAATAATACACACTTATCTTACAATGTTTACAGAAGATTGATCATCTTGACATTTTCTTTGACCAAGCCATTATGTAATTAAACAACAAAAAAAGAATCCACCTGCTTTTTGTCCTTCCCTCAACAGTATTTACTGAGACGATCTACATTCATCTCTCCTTCTGTGCTCCTCCTCTTGAAGCTTTTCCTCTCAATCTTTCACAAGGTGATTGTAGGTCATGTAATAAAATGCTTCAGTCTCCTTTAAAGGCGCTGGAGAAACTCCCACCGGTGCTCCTCACATCTCAGGGTGATCCTGTGCTGCGATATTCTGAAAGAAAATGATCTTTTATCTGGAGCTGTTATCGTTCCTAGTCAGCATTGAGCCATCTTTGTAATTTACTGTCTTTTTTTTTGTAATCACAGCAGTGGAACATATCTATATATTTTTTTATAGCTCAGTTCTTCTTCTGTCTCTGCAGCAGTCTGAGATTTGATGTCCTGTAAGACACCAGGTCTAAAGCTGCATCTTTATAGCTTTAACATAGAACGCTCATCTGCTTCATCTTTCGGACATACATTAAAGTAAGTATAAACAATTTTTACTGGAATAAAAACAGTCAAATAAAATGGATTTGTTCCAACAGATTACTCATGTCTAAGGTTAGAGTTAGCATGTCACTGTACATGGCAAGAGTCCTGTAAAACAATAAAGCATGAACAAGAACGATGTTCATTTGTGATCTATGTCAAGAAGTTCCTATGTGTAAACTGAATCAATATAAGTGCTGGATGCCTTTGATGCGTTTGGCAGTTCTTGGCCTTCAGCCAAAGTTTATTTTACTATCTCTTCTTAATTCTCTTTCAAACTAAACACACACCCATGTATGTACAGTGAGTGGGAATTTATTCAACCACATGTAGTATTTTGCACACTTTATTTACTGAATATTTGACAGAATTTATGGTTACAGATTTAATTTACAATTTTACCTTTTTGGTGCCATTCTGTGCCAATTAGAAGTATAACCAGTACAAGATGCTACCATCACAATGTTTCACCTTAGGCCAAATGTAGCAATTCAGCCCTCAATTCATAATTTTTTTAGTATCTTTTTATGTGCCTTATTACATGTCACATGTACATTACATCACAATGAAATTCACATATCCAAGTGAATTCAGGACCTGGGGTCACAACCATAATCTAGTTCCCCTGGAGCACAGAGAATTAAGGGCCTTGCTCAAGGGTCCAAGGCAGCTTGGTGAAACTGGGTCTTGACCTTCCAATCAGAAACCCAATGCCTTAACCACTGAGCTACCACTTCCCCAGTAAGTGGCATGATTGCTAAACTATTTCGAAATGTATAGTACAGTTGAACCCGGTTATCTCAACCTTGGTTACCTCGACAACCCTATTAAGTCGACGTTTTTGAAGTGGAACCGCTAAATTCTCGCTTTTTCTAAGCATTTTTTATCGGTTATGTCGATATTTTTATGTCGCCTAACCCTAATATCTCGAGCACAAGGGGGGAAAAATTTGCCATTTAACGTCGGTTATCTCGGTGCAGCCGCAGAAGAACTCGCGGAAGTGGCGGAAAAATCAAGGCTTACAGCTGCTACAGGTGTTGTATTGTATACTGGTGAATCTCTGCTGTTAGTTAGTGCACATATGCCTTTTGTTGTTAAATGTTATGCGATGAACGGGAGGCGAAAGCCGCGCTTGGCGGCGCGGAACGTGTGATGAGCAAAAGCATAGAATGAACACCGGCAGGATCGGGGGGGAATCCGCGGTGCGCTTTGGGAAGAAAAGTGCCGGTGGGAAGGCACGTACCGGGTTACACATGCGCGATAACAACGACCGCCGTGAACCAACATATACCAACAATAACGGACAGTGAGAGTGTGGAAGTTTGAATAGGAGCTGGTGATGATGATAAACGAGCACCATATGTGCGCGTTTGAAGCCCGGAGCTTCAGAGAAAGCGGCCGAGAAAGCACCTGACACTCTGAAGGGGGCCGAAGGGGGCGTGGCAGGTGGATTCCTGACAGATAAACATGTACTGTATGTATTTTTATAGCATGCCTTCATCAAACAAATCGCGGCAAAGCTGTTGTGTAAAAAACCCCTTCAAAAACACGTGCATGCACATTCTCATTTATTAACGCACATCATGTACATAAAGAAATTTCAAGCACGTTAATATATTGTCGCCATTTTGATTTTCGTTTATCTCGATCATCGGTTACCTCGATGCTTTTTGGCGACCCCCTAGGACATCGACATAACCGGGTTCCACTGTATATACATCTATACATACATACATACATACATTCTATCTATCTATCTATCTATCTATCTATCTATCTATCTATCTATCTATCTATCTATCTATCTATCTATTTATTATAGGTGAAACTTAGGGTTAGTGTAACCCAAAGAGTCCAAAGGGATAGAATTGAGAAAATAATAGATTTAAATAGATACTGAGCAATCCAATATATGTCTAATTAAATATACACAAACGTCAAGTTTATATTAAAACATTCACACACAAAAACTCTTTGACCATTAAGATATTACTATGTATACATTTACATCAAGAGTCCCAGCTGAACTAACTCTTAGCTCGTAGCCTAGAATGAAATGATGTAGGAAACACTCAAGTTAATGCTTAGTATTTTGCATTCAAAGGCTTTTGTGTGCATGTTGCAGATATATAATAAGAGTATACGCCTGCATCCCCTTTATATTTTGTTATGTCAAAAATTATGATTTCTGTGGAAGGTAATTTAAGGTTTGTTGGCAGAACATCTGGCCACATGTGGTTCTTCTCCAAATTGTCATCACATAGTTGGAGGTCCACAATTGGATAGGACGTCTTTGGATGTGATAGCAGGACATTTTCCTTTCACTTAAACTAGAAGACCCAAAACTGTTCCATTATGACAATACCTCTGTGCACAAAATCAGCTCCATGAAGATGCTTTACATGGGTTGGAGCAGAAGATCTTGAATGGCCTGCTATAAAGCTCTGACCTCAACCCTATTGAACACCTTTGAAATAAATTGGTACAATGAATGCACCCCAGGCCTCAAGACCGTACATCATGGGTACAGATTTCAATTAGGTTTTAACAATGGATATTGTTCCAAAGGAAGTTTAGAGAGACAAAATATAAAATCATATGTTAGTGCCGATAAGTGTAACCATTCTAAGTTAACCAGTGGCAAATGTGGCAAGGAAAAACTCCCTGAGATGGTATTAGGAAGAAACTTTGTGAGGAACTAGACTCAAATGGGAACCCATCCTCATCTGGGTGACACTGAATGTCCCTTCAAATATCTATAATCAAAGTCCAAAATCTGGTGGACCATCTTTCAAAAAGCAAAGAGGAAATGATTGTATATATTCTACATGTTGTCACTGTAATCAGTTAAACACCTGCTATCTGATTGTAAACTGAATTAATTAGGCAAGTTTGAGTTCTACCAGCAAATGCAGGAGGTGGTATCAAAAAGGTTGGAGAATATTAGTGTTAACTGGTGCTATTCTGACCACGTGCATTACCACGTCTTATCACGAACAGCAAAATTAAAACAAAGAACAAACGTGAAATTGGGCAAATCTTCCACAAAAATTTTTTAAGTGACATACAGCAATGCTGCAACAAGTGTTTTAAGTGGCACACACACCTTAAGAGTGGAAAAACATCATGGGAAGATGACAAGAGATGGGGAAGACTTTCAACTAGCTCACCCCCCTTAAAAATGACAAAACCGTTCTGCAATTTGTGCAAGGGGACTATTTTTAAGGTGTTAGTGTGTAAATGTAAATAAATTAAGTACTTTCTCGTAAACAGAGCTAGTCTCAAACTTTTTTATACCACCTCGTAGCTCCAACAACTTAATCATAATTTGACATTACATTTAGCTAGCAAGGTCTCAGACACCGTTTCAAACAATCTGGTTTAACTGGCTCTGGACCAGACTTAGACACCGTTATCCGTCAACAGAAGCATAGCTTTTGGAAAACGCTCTTTAAAGTGGATCAATTTAAAAGCGCAGTTTTCACGTCACACTGTGGAGTGTGAAAACGAAGGCTTTCGAAAATGTTGACGCATTTTTAGTAATTGCCGGGACGTTTCAAAGAACCGGAAAGTAAATAAACGCCAGGCGGACATGACGCGGGTCAAAGCATCTTACATTTTGCTTATGCGCAATACAGACAAGTGAACGTTTTCAGACGTTTTAGTGTGGATGAGAAACTTTTGGGAAACTCCTGAAAACAAAAGTATGGATACTGAGCATTCTTAGATGAAAACGCCATTTTCAAATTTGTCTGGATTAATGTAGAGAAAACAAAAAAAATAGCCTATGCAACATCTTACATTTGTTTAAGACCAATACATGTATTAGAGGATGTGTGTGTACCCTGTGTTTGGAAAGTTTATGATGTGCGGTGTTACTGTATATAGACCTAAAAAATAAGCCTCTTGTCTGTTGTTAATGATCGGCATATCGATTGATGGACTCCACTGTGTACTGGTGAGAGAGAAAGAGAAATCTAGAGAGTAGTAGTAATAACGTGCATTAGTAATGCTAGTCCACTTTCCTTTGCCAGCATTTAATGAAGTAGAAGAAATGGCCAGAATCCAAATTTAATTTAGTCCACATTTCCACTGAGCAACAATAAGCTCCAAGGACACTGCTAAAAACAACACCACAGGAATTAGCAGATCAAGACAAAGTGGATTAAAAACCTTCGTCTTTTTATCGTCAGGTCAAAAGCATACATGCAAATCTGAATACGTGAGAATCATTTGATAAAACATTGTTTTTAAAAATGACTGATTTACCCAAGAAAAAAGCTGGAATGATTATGAGATGTGTGTCCCTTGCTCTGGTGTTATTAGACCGAGCATTATTGTCTTCGGCTCCTTCAGTTCTAAGATGGGCCCTTCCTGCATTCCTGCCTCCTTCCACCCCTCTGTGTCCAATAATGAGACTGTCAGTTTGATTTAGGTGACCCAAGGCTGAGTTTTGATTGTATCTCAGATTCATTATAATTCATAAATCGGAGACAGTGGGAAGCAAATCGAGGTGTTAGCAGTGGCAGGGAATGCACAGCTCAGGGTTTTTGCTTCCTCTCAGATGATTGTATGAATGGGAGAAGGAAAATTATTTGTGAATGTAGATAGCAATATCCAGCACTCACATCTATTAATGCAGACATTATTTCAGCAAAGCCAGAGATATTGTAATATCAGAAATGTTTTGCTTTGTTTGAAGTCTGAAACTGATCAGATTTAAACATTTCCATTACAAAAGATACACTTTTTGAAATTGTCCATCCAGCTATATTTGGTCACGATCGTACCACAAAGTGGAGAAAGACAAATGTATGGGACATTTTTGGATGCTGTAGCATCATATTTTCATTTCATTTGAACTAGGAGAGACAAATCTGTTCCAGCAAGACAATACCCCTGTGCACAAAGCCAGCTCCATGAAGCCCTTGGGGCCTCCTGAGAGGCAGCAGGTCTCCTCCATCCTCAGCAATCTTTCGGGTGGAAATAGAGGGAGACACCCACAGGAGGGAGGCTGCTCTCTGATGCACATCTTGTGGCAGAGTTAACATCCTGGCCTCCCCCTCTGCCTGGAGGTCTGACCATCTTAGAACAGCTGGGTAGATCCCCTGCAGCTGGAAATGCTTCCCAAACAGGCCCGGGCCCCAGTGGGGACAGAAGGAGCCACCTGGTGGAGGGAGACTGTGCTCTGAGGGATGTCTTGTGGAAGAGCTAACAGTCTGGCCTACTGGTGGTGTTGAGGAGGTACCGAATATTGAGTTGTATACCGCCCTCCCAGAAACAGGGCGCTCTAATTGTCAGGGCCGCTGCACCGCTGCCCATTTGTTAATGGAGAGGCCCACCCTCAGGTTGGCCGACCCCTTCGACTTGGGCTTAGATGCCACCCGACCATGCCCGCCAAGCAGCCCCATGAGAGCAGTGGGTAAGTACCGCTGAAATGACACCGACTGCATTTTAGACTCCTGAGACCTACCCTACTGCGTTGCGAACAGGCCAGAAGTAGCTATCGGGGCATTCAGCAGAAAAACCCTGTCCCTGTCAGAAATTTCTGAAGCGAGTGCTTTCCCCGGGGTACAGATGAGGACTCATCTGTCTCCATGCCTTTTGCTAAGTCGGCCTGCGAGCCCTACAACCTTCGGTGCCGCATCTTCTCGGCAAGAGCAGGGCCTGAGCCGCGAGGGACATCACTGGGAGAGTGGGGTAGCCATGCGGCTACAGCATAGACAATTGTCTTTTTCTTAAACCGATTAAGCATGCTCCACTTCCAAGCAAACAACGCAAAGCTTATGTGTGCACAAAACTCCACACAATCTAGTAGAACATCTTCCCAGAAGAATGAAGGTTATTATAACAGCGAATGGGGACTGGGATTGGATGTTCAAACCTTATGTCCACAGACTCTTGATCATATAAGTTATATAAGATAGAATTGGGTAATAGAGCATAGATTAGGAAGCACAAAAAGTGCAATAATATAGAGTGTAAGTATCAGATATCGGATAAAGAGTTTGATTTGACAAAACTTTGGTAATTAAGTAATTCAGATATTTATTTCTATCAGATGTGCTCATTTGTTTTACATAAAGGGCCAAAAATGAAACAAGATTGAGGGCCAAAATTAAATATTGTATTATTCCAAACTTTATGTTAAAATGGAAGCTGCCATGGTTCCTCTTATTTGTGATTTCATAATATTTATAAATAAACAAATTACTTAATTTTTAAAGTTCTGTAGTTGAATTAAAATACAGAAACGATCCCATTTATTGTATTATAGAGCTCAATGCTTTATACATCTATTCAGGAAAAAATACAGCTGCATACTTGTAATATCAAGTCAAGCCATGTCGGTTTTATTGTTATTTCAACCATATACAGTGCAGCACACAGTAAAAAGAAACAACATTTCCCCAGGACCAATGTGCTACAGCAAACAACATAAATTAACAAAAGGAGATGACACAGAAGTACACAGAACTCTAAACTAACAACACAAAGTGCACATGTGCAACATTTAGTGTAAAAAGCGGGGATAAAAAAGACAAGAGACAAGGAAAAACAATACCACAGTAGCGTTGACCAGTACAGTACAGAAGGCTGTGCATAAAGTTGTCCATATACAAATCAAAAATAAATGTTGTACATGTGAACATTTGGCTGGATGTCAACATTTGGTTCAACAGAAGTGTGCAAACAGCAGTTTGTGCAGAGTTTTTTTTTTTATTTGTGTGTGAATCAGTGTAGTTCCTTCATGTTGAGGAGACTGATGGTTCTTTTCAGATGGCAGTAGAGTGAAGAGTGTGTGTTATCAGCCACAATGCTGTCGGCTGCATGCAGCGTGTAGTGTAAATGTCCATGATGGAAGGAAGAGAGACCCAGATGATCTCCTACAGTGGCTGTCCTTACTAGCCAGTGTGGGGTCTTGCGATCCGGGATCCGGTGCGATCTGAGACAGACGGTGCAGTTCTGTTGAAGCAGACTGTTGTTATTAATTAATTAATTACAGTCCAAATTCACTGGAACACTGGTCATTGGTACCTCAGATGCATGTTTCTGTGAGTGAAAGGACCCAAACGCAAGATGTGAGAAGGCTAAGGTGAAAACGGTCTTTAATAAATTAAACAGTTAGAGGAAAAAACACAGGTCAATAAACAGTCCAAAAATCTAAACCCAGCAGACAGATCAATGGTGGCAAAGGCAAAAACAAACTCCAGAGATCAGTCAAAGTCCAAGAGCAATGCAGGCGATCCAAAATCAAAACGCAAAACAGCCGACAAACTGAGCAAATAGGGCAGAGCAAAAACAAAAAACAAAAACAATCCAGATTTCAAACCATGAACAGAGGCAAAGCAGGGGTTAGGGTCAGGAACAGGAACAGGATCAGCAGTAGGGAACAGAACAGAACAGGCAGGGTGGCAAGAGTACGTTCAGGGACGTAGAAAGCCGTTGAGATAATCTGGCTCTGAGTGTTGATGTCCTCAAATACAGGGTGGCGTGAGAAAAATGGCAAGATGGCCACCGACCTGAAAGCACGTGCCGCGAGCCCGGAGGATCCTGACAGAAAGTGAGGGAAGGTGACAGGTAGAAAAAAAATATTTCTGGTAAATTGCTGATGTAACACACTTACAATTAAATAATGGATATTAAGAAATGTTAATAAAAGAGAGAAACAAAAACAGAAAAATAAAATTCAAACACGATAAACAAAAATAGAATATAGGAATAGGAATCTTATGAGTCTTCTAATAAAAAGATGATTTTAGGAAAGTAAGAGAAAACTTAATTTTATAATTCTCATCTACATAGATTGGGTCTCACGCAAAAGTTCACTGCCTACCATTTTGAAATTTTTAGTTAATTATTAATTCCCCTAACAAAAACACACCGGTTTCTACATACATAACTTAGCATTGTTATGTAAGAACATCACCATAGTTTATTATATATCATCGTTCATTGTTGAGGATTATTTGTACATGGTACGTAGTCATACAACATTTTCAATGGACGAGCAGAAATGTCAGTGTTTTGTGTGTAATCAAGCTCTAAATTAAAAGCTCTATATTTATTCTATATTAAAACCAGTTTGGACCATATTAAATTATTGAATACATTTGAATATAAGTCTTGGTATCACTTCTAAAAGTCAAGTCCTAAAGAATCCCAAAGCTTCATAAAGTTTCAATGTAAACATTAATCTAGTCAGTGAATGTTTTTATCTAGGCGCCAAAATGTACGTTAAAGCGCAGAGCTACACTGTAGGCATGTTATGACAGGTGATATAGATTTTCTTGGGCTTAATCAATCATACTTAAAGCAACTCATCACAATCTTTCTGACAGGCCTGATGGTTGGAAGAAATATCGACTTTTTGCCTTTGACGTCCTTCAGGAAAAAACCTGATGCGGATTTTAACAATGCGGAGGAGGGGGTCAATGCCATCTTGGATGAGAACGTGAAATAACATAGTTATTTTATTAAAAAATGTGAAGCATGACCTTCTTGCAAGACCTAATGTTTATAACTTACTTTATTCATTCACTCATTTATTTATTTATTTATTTATTTATTTGGCCAGCTACCAACATGGCTACCGTTCCATACTTCAACAACATGCAAACTGCGGCTCATTACAACTGACTTTACCTACAAGACAATGCGTCAAAGCTTATGTTCAGGCTCTGTACGCCAAATTTTATCCATTATAGAATGGCCTGCCCAATCACATACCTAAATCCAATTGAACCATTTTGGGATGAACTGGATCACATGGTGAAGAATCATGAAAAGTAAAAAATTAGTTAAAAAATAAGTTAATAAAAACTCAAGTCAAGTCAAGTCAGGTTTATTTGTATAGCGCTTTTCACAACAGACATTGTCTCAAAGCAGCTTTACACAAATCAACAGTGATGGTGAATGGTGTGAATTTGTCCCTGATGAGCAAGCTGTGGCGACTGTGGCAAGGAAAAACTCCCTTAGATGTTATGAGGAAGAAACCTTGAAAGGAACCAGACTCAAAAGGGAAACCCATCCTCATTTTGGGTGACATCAAGAGTTTGATCATAAATCTTTCAACAATACAGAACACTGGAGAGTGAGAACTAACATGATTACTGGAGTATAAGATTATAATTGATGTTCTTTCTGCAGTCTTATACAGTCTATATGGTTAGTAGCTCCGAGTTTTATGAGCTCAGCATTTGTGATCACCACAGATCCAGCATCAGCTTCTCCATGCCAGAGCCTTTAACACTCCAGGAGGTCCAATGTCAAACTCCACACATGTAGCGGGATCCAAATGGCACTGGTACGTCTCTAGATGGTTCGGGATGTTTGTGAGTTCGGCATCTACTTCTTCAAAGGTCCGTAATCATCACGAGGTGGGAGGTGACTGGAGCTGGCCAAACCTCAGGGTGTCTCGGGATGGGGAGAGAAAGAGAAGCAGTGGAGAGGAATTAGCGTAGCTGCTGTTCATGATATTAACAGCACAAGTTGATAATGTGCATGTGATCAGATGTTCTGGAGCACAAGGTTATGATGTGATGTGTGTTATGTGTAGGCTTTGCTAAAAAGATATGTTTTTAATCTACACTTAAACTGGGTGAGTGTGTCTGAGCCCCGAACACCGTCAGGAAGACTATTCCAGAGTTTAGGAGCTAAATGTGAAAAAGCTCTACCACCTTTAGTGGACTTTGCTATTCTAGGAACTACTAGAAGCCCAGAGTTTTGAGATCTCAGGGAGCGTGGCGGATTGTAGCGAGTTAAAAGACTGGATAGATATATGGGAGCCAAACCATTTAGTGCTTTATAAGTGAGAAGTAATAGTTTGTAGTCTATTCGAAACTTAACAGGAAGCCAATGTAGGGACGATAAGATCGGGGTTATGTGATCATATTTTCTTGACCTTGTAAGAACTCTGGCTGCTGCATTCTGGACTAACTGAAGCTTGTTTATTAATGATGCAGGACATCCACCTAGTAACGCATTACAGTAGTCTATTTTGGAGGTCATGAACGCATGGACGAGCTTTTCTGCATCGGATATGGACAACATATTTCTTAGCTTAGAAATATTTCTAAGGTGAAAGAAGGCTGTTTTAGTAACTTGATTGATATGATTTTTGAAAGACAAGTCGCTGTCTAAAATAACACCCAGGTCTTTTACTGTTGAATTAGTGGTTACAGAACATCCGTCTAAATGCAGGTTGAGATGCTGGAGCTTCTGTATACTAGTTTTTGGTCCGATGAGCAAAATCTCAGTCTTATCGGAATTTAAAAGTAGAAAGTTATGGGTCATCCAATCTCTTATTTCCCTAACACACTCAGTTATCCGACTTAATTGAGCTATATCGCCTGGTTTAGATGAAATATATAGCTGAGTATCATCAGCATAACAATGGAAGCTAATTCCATGCTTTCTAATAATATTTCCTAACGGAAGCATGTATATTGTGAACAGCAGGGGTCCTAGAACTGAACCTTGCGGCACGCCATAATTTACTTGCATTAGCCTGGATAGCTCTCCATTTAAATCTACGAAATGGTAACGATCGGACAGGTAGGATTTAAACCAGCTTAATGCCTGTCCCTGAATGCCGATGTAATTTTGTAATCGATCTAGGAGGAGATCATGGTCTATAGTGTCGAATGCAGCACTAAGATCAAGTAAAACCTTTTGCTTGATCGAAACAGCGAAATGAAGCCTTGGTCTGAAGCTAAAAACAGGTCATTAGTTATTTTAACTAGAGCAGTTTCTGTGCTATGATGGGGCCTAAAACCTGACTGAAATTCTTCAAAGATATTGTTCTCTTGCAGGTAGGAACATAACTGGGCAGCGACAATCTTTTCTAAAATCTTAGACATAAATGGGAGATTTGAAATGGGTCTGTAATTTGATAACGTGTTTGGATCCAGATTAGGTTTTTTAATGAGGGGCTTAATAACTGCTAATTTGAGAGATTTAGGGACGTGACCTAAAGATAGTGAGGAGTTAATAATATTTAGAAGAGGTTCACCAGTTGTATATAACACTTCCTTCAGTAATTTAGTAGGAATTGGATCTAACTGACATGTTGTCGATTTAGCTTTGGCAATAACATTATACAGCTCTTCCTGTCCTATACATGTAAAACAGTGGAGTTGTGGAGTTGAAGGTAACACTGTCTCAGGAGATGGTGTCAGAGGTTGAACTGCCACAATTGTTTTTCTAATGTTTATGATTTTCTTCACTGAAAAAATAGATAAGTCCTCACTACTAAACTGTGATGGAACACAATTTTCAGAGCCCTGATTTGTAGTTAGTTTAGCTACTGTACTGAAAAGGAACCTGGGATTGTTTTTGTTGTTTTCTATAAGTTTGCTCAGGTGTTCAGCTCTAGCAGCTTTTAGCGCCTGTCTGTAGCTGAGCATACTGTCTTTATACGCGATTCTAAATACCTCCAATTTAGTTTTCCTCCATTTTCTCTCCAGATTACGTGCTGTTCTCTTGAGGGCATGTGTATGACTATTATACCAAGGTGCAGGTGCTTGTTCTCTAACCTTTTTTAACCGGATGGGGGCAACGGTGTCTATTGTGCTAGTGAGGGTAAGGTCTATGTTGTTAGTTATTTCATCAAGATTATTAGTAGTTATGGGTTTAGTGAGAAATTGAGATAAATCAGGCAGGTTATTTATGAATCTGTCCTTAGTGGTTGGAACAATAGTCCTACCAAGTCGATAACGTGGTGCAACACGGCTAATCTGCTCTACCGGTAGTGTGTACAGTATGAGGTAATGGTCTGTGATGTCATCACTCTGAGGTAAAATATCTATATTAGTGACGTCTGCTCCGTGGGATATTATTAAGTCTAATGTGTGGTTAAAGCGATGGGTTGGTCCGGTGACGTTTTGTTTAACCCCAAAAGAGTTTAATAAGTCAACAAATGATAATCCTAGAGCATCGTTTACATCATCTACATGAATATTAAAATCTCCTACAAGCAGTACTTTATCAAAATCGATCAAGAGATCTGATAGAAAACAAGCAAACTCTTGAAGAAAATCAGCGTAGGGCCCTGGGGGTCTGTACACGGTGACCAGAGCGAGTTTTCTATGTCTGTCTGAAAATACAACTTTAAGAACGAGCACTTCAAATTATTTAAAACTGAATCCTAACATCTGACTAACATTAAGAGAGGCAGTATAAATGGTTCCTACACCCCCCCCACGACCAGTCTGACGCGGCTCATGCTTATAAACATATCCTGACGGTGTCGACTCGTTTAGACCCATATAATCACCTGGTTTAATCCAGGTCTCAGTGAGACAGAGTGCATCGAGATTATTCTCTGTGATCATCTCATTTATAATCAGCGCTTTGGGTGCAAGTGATCTAATGTTTAAAAGACCAAACTTTAAAACTTTTTGGTGTTTGTTTATCTGGCATTTTTCAGTTTTAACTTCAATGAGATTATTTCTGGATCTTGTGTATTTAATTCTTGGTTTTGCTACACGAGGGATAGATATGGTTTCTATAAACTGGGCTGTGTGTGAACTTGTAACTATTTGGTCTGTTGTATGCGTGTTCTCATTGTCGTAAATTTCCTGATGTCTTACCAGTCAGATGGTGTGAAGTATCCTAGAGATGTTATCTGATAGCACTGCTGCTCCAACTCTGCTGGGGTGCAGGCCATCAGGGCGGAAGAACCTAGGACGCTCCCAGAAACAGTTCCAGTTATTAACAAAGAGAAGTTTATGTTCTCGACACCATGACTGTAACCATTCATTTAGAGCTAAAAGTCTACTAAACTTCTCAGCCCCTCGCTGGTAAGTGGGAAGGGGTCCTGACACTATGATCCTCGTTGTGGGTGATGTGCTGCGTACTGTCTCCACCAGGATCCTGAAATCCCTCTTTAATATCTCCGTTTGCCTCAGCCTGGTGTCGTTCGTTCCGGCATGAAGAACAACCGCTCCGAAGTTCTCCTTCAGGATCGCGGGTACCCAGACTCAGCCCAAAAAGAGAATAAAGTAAATGATTAAGGAATAAAAATGGTACGGATTTGTTGTTTGTAGGACGACAATCAACAGCTTTAGTAGTGTATTTCACTGCCTACTTTTATACCACAGCAATTTGCCAGATTTTCACATTTTATGGAACAACATGGTATTTATATATTGCATTTAATGATGTAAAACAGGGGTCCCCAAACTTTTTCCAGTGAGGGCCACATAACTTTTCCCTTCTCTGATAGGGGGCAGGGTCAGTTTCTAACAGAAAAAGTGTGATAATCGCGGGATCCCTAAATGAAATCATTTATTGTTTTCCAGAAAACATGCTGACACTCCAGCGCACCACACATATCCAAATATTAATAACCCTTTCTGAGATCAAATAACCCTCTCTGGGTTCTTCACAGAATAAAATAATGCAGAAAATATATAGGCTAATAACACTATTTATGAAATCAATAAAAATCAAATAAACCTCTCTGGGTTCTTTACAGAAAGAAAGTTATGCTGTGCCGTGCACAATCCTAGGTAAAAGTTCAACTTCACTTGTCAGAGCAGAATCTCAAATGTCTCTCAAAGTTCTTGTGTTCTTTCCTTATAATCCAATTTTGTAGGTTCCATAGGCTAGCCCAGTAGACACCACTGTAGGCTCTCTCTCATCAACTTCCCTCTGAAAACCACAAAGCAAGCAGGCTAAGAAACCAAACTAAGTGATACAGCACCTACACAGCACAATACATTTCAATACCAGTATGGTTGTGGAGATGGATTTTATCCCAATAGATTTTGTTATGATTATATTTGTTCATACTCAGAATGACTAATTTAAGTCAGAAAATTGAGCTTACCAATGTACTGTATGTTCATCAGTGTGAATTGTGAGCCTGCATCTGGCTGGTGAGAAGTTGAATGTCCGGTTCCATTCTAGTCACAGCCAGTCTCAAACACTGATGCAAATGTTCATCTGTCAATCTTGATCTCGTTGGAGTTTTCAGGAGTTTCATGTGTGAAAAGGTTTGCTCGCAGATATACGTGCTGCCAAAAAGTGTGGACATCTTCATTGCGTGTTTTTTTATGTTAGGGTAGGTGTCATTTGGGAGGGCAGCATAGAAGTCAATGGGACTGTTGGGCTTGAATGCGTCTTTCAGAACATCACAGTTCTGTAACTCGGCCAGCTCAAACTAATAAGAAGGCTGGGCTTCATCGATGTCGGCAACAAAAGGGTTCTGAAAAAGACGGATTTCTTTTGCATGAACATGTAGTTCACGGAATCGTACACCAAACTCTGCTTTCAATATTTCCAGTGCTTCCACACACTTTTCACCTGGGAACGCGACAGCTGGCTTCTCTGCAGAAAAGCTTTGGGTAGCAGGGAGATGGGTGAAGTTGTGCTTTTTCACTTGTTCCAAAACCAGCGCTAGTTTCACCTCAAATGCTTTTATGTGGAAATACATGTCGCAAATGAGTTTCCCCTTCCCTTGTAGCTGCAAGTTAAGGCCGTTCAGCATTTCTGTCACGTCTGTTAAAAATGCGAGGTGCCATTTCCATGCTGGGTCGATCAGCTCTGGGACCGTTTTGCCTTTTAACTGAAGAAATGCGTTAATTTCAGGTAGCAGCTCGTAAAAACGCCTCAAAACTTTGCCGCGGCTTAACCATCGGATCTTTGTGTAGTACAGCACATCTCCGTACGCAGACTCTAGTTCAGACAAGAATTGTTGGAACTGCCTGTGTTTAAGTCCATTTGCTCTGATGAAGTTTATGCACGATACCACAACCTTCATGACAGAATCCCACTTCAACACTTTGCAGCACAGCGCTTGCTGGTGAATTAGGCAGTGTATTTGTAGGGGGGCGGTGAGACCCCGTTCTTCCATCTCCCGGTTCATGCGTCCTATTAAACCCCGAGACGCGCCCACCATACTAGAGGCTCCGTCAGTCGTGATGCTGGCAAGCTTTGCCCAGTCCAGATCCAACTGTTGCATGGTTTGACATACTTTGTCGAAAATATCCTTCCCAGTCGTAGTGCCTTTCAGGCTTTGTAGGGCTGCCAGCTCCTCGCACATCTCAAAGTTTGCGGTAACTCCACGAATAAAAATAAGAAGCTCCGCAGTGTCCTGCACATCCGTGCTCTCATCCAGTGCTAATGAAAAAAAGTCAAAATCTTTAGTCTTCTGCTGCAGCTGGGCATACACATTACCCCCAATTTCTTCAACGCGTCTGGTAATTGTACTTGCCGACAGACTCACGGCATTAAAGACATCTTTCTTCTCAGGACAGACCTCCTCCACGACAACATTCAAACATTTCTTGACAAACTCAGCTGAGCAACATGGAAGCTAGCCCGAAATGATGCTTGGTTTAGCTGAGTTTGGCGTACAAATGTAGTCTGCTGAGCTAACAGTCCAGTTTTTAGCTTTGAGATTTTTTCTGCTCGCATTTGGCCTTGCAAGCTAGCATACTTGTCTTTGTGACGGGATTCATAGTGTCGGCGCAAGTTGTATTCTTTGAATACCGCCACCGTCTCTTGACAGACGAGACAAACAGCCTTTTCTTTGAATTGAACAAAAAAATAACCCTGTGTCCACTGCGGGTTAAATACCCTGCATTCTGAATCAATTTTTCTCTTACCCAACCTTTTTGCCATTATTCCGTTCTGGGGGGTCACGTTCACGTTCTATGACTGGGGTATGGGTGGCCATAAAGGTAAAAACGTGCTGGGGCAAAGTGAAGTCGAAGTAGCATTTTTTTCCGTCTCTGATATTGTTCAGGGGCCGGGTCAAATGTAGAAGCGGGCCGTGTGCGGCCCGAGGGCCGTAGTTTGGGGACCCCTGGTGTAAAACATCTATTAAACATGCCTGTTTTTCTCTTATTACATAGATTATAGCAGATACAAATGTTCTTTGAACCTTTTAAACAAGTCTGCAGTGGTATGAAATAAGTCTTCAGAAGTATTTTTCTGTTTCTTGCAATATGACAGGCTGTGTTTATGCCCATCATATTTCATTAGACTAAGTAGGACAGTGTGACAGCAGTGAAGTGTGCAGTAAGAACGACAGACTGGTTTAAGGTGGAGGCTGGACTGCATCAAGGATCGGCTCTGAGCCCTTTCCTGTTTGCAGTGGTGATGGACAGGTTGACGGACGAAGTCAAACCGGACTCTCCATGGACTATGATGTTTGCGGAAGATATTGTGATTTGTGGTGAGAGTAGGGAGTAGGTTGAGTAGAGCCTGGAGAGGTGGAAATATACGCTGGAAAGAAGGGAATGATAGGAGTAAGACAGAGTACATGTGTGTGAATAAGAGGGAGGGCAGTGGAGTGGTGTGGTTGCCAGGAGAAGAGGTGGAGAAAGTGGAGGAGTTCAGGTACCTGGGGTCAAAAGTGCAAAGTAATGGAGAGTGTGTTAGAGAAGTGAAGAAAAGAGTGCAGGCAGGGTGGAGTGGGTGGAGAAGAGTGATAGCAGGAGTAATTTGTTATAGAAGAGTATCTGCGAGAGTGAAAGGGAAAGTTCATAGTGGTGGATTGTGGAATGTGGAATGTGGTGAGACCTGCGATGTTGTATGGATTAGAAAAAGTGGCATTGGGTAAAAAACAGGAGGTGGAGCTGGAGGTAGCAGAGCAAAAGATTTTGAGATTTTCATTGGGAGTGACGACGATGGACAGGATTAGAAACAAATTTATTAGAGGGACAGCACATGTAGGACGTTTTGGAGACAAGGTGAGAGAGGTGGGATTGAGATGGTTTGCACATGTACTCCATATACATGGGGTATATCGGTAGGAGAATGCTGAGCATGGAGCCACCAGGAAGGAAGACCAAGGAGGAGGTTTATGAATGTGGTGAGGGAAGACATGTAGGTAGTTTTTTAGCAGTAGCAGAAGAAGAATATTAAATTACACTAACTATTACTAAAAAAAGATGGAAAATGTTTTTTTTTTTTTTATTTATTAAATGTTAGTGATAGGCAAACACTGTTAGCACTAGAAGTAAACCATGACACACCTTATCCTTCAACTTTCCCTTGACAGAAAACATCAAGCAAAACAACAAATTTAGCAGAGAAATGTGTGAAGGAGGTCTGAGGAGCTGTGCACTTTCTAAACAGAGGCAAAGCACAAAATGGCCTCAGGAATATCATTTAGGTTTTAAAACTGTAACTTACCTCCTCCTCTGAAGTTTATATCGTACAGCAGCTGTGAGAGAAAGATAGCAGAATCGGAGGCAATTAAAGATACCTTGAAGGAAGACAACTTTTATACATCAACACTCATCTTTATTGCCTTCAGAGTCACAGTGTCATCTATAGTAAATCTCAGATAGATCTCTCTGAGCTGTTTGTGACCAATTTAATTCCAAATTCTCACTGGCTGCATTTATTGGTTGACTGATTGATTAATGTATTAACTGGAAACATAAAAATATATGTGCTTTACACTAGTCACATGTACTTTACAGCACAGTAAAATACTTTTCAGGCATATTCCAGCAATAAACACAGAGGATTAAGAGTCTTGCAAAGAGGCCACAAGATTAGCAGCTTGGCAATTCCAGGGCTTGAACCCCTGACCTTACAATCAGTAATCCAGAGTCTTAACCACTGAGCTACCACATCCCCAATTGAGTGATTGATTTTTTATTTTTTTTGTTAATTACTGCCATGCACTGCTAACAAGTATATTGCTAATGCTAATTTAGCTATGCTATAAACTGTACCTTAAAAAAATTCTATGAATGCTAATAACAAAAGATCCTATTCATTGCAATTTATGACATTTTTATTAATAGTGTAATTCAATGATAGTGGTGATGCTCACTGATGACTCTCTAGACACTCAAGTCAGATGCCCCTCACTGCATCTATTAAATACATGGTTTAAAATATTGTATTAATTATAATAATTATACAGGATGGTGCAGGAAAATTTTGAAACTAGGAGTTGGCAACCATGGGGATTCAACGATTGTTTGGAACCAATGCGAGCTCGTTTAGAACCCCTTGCTATTAGTTATAATGGAGCAGTGAAGTGGTCACGGTAAAGCCTTTAAAAGAATGTAGATAGTATAAGGGCTACACAAAGGGAATTTTAGTGTCATTACAAGACGTCCTTAACTGGTAATGACGTTGAAATTCATCGCAATGTTGATGCAGTCACCATTCTTCTCACTTTCTTATAAAAGGCTTTTATAGCAAACTCTTGTTGCACACCACTCCACTGCTCCATAATAACTAATGACATGGAGTTCTAAATGAGCTCGCACTGGTTCCTAACTGTCAGTAAGTTCAGGTTTTAGTAATTAGTTTTACTAATGCGTCTGTTCTCCCAGCTCCTAGTTAAAAAAATGTCCTGTTTTCCTGCGCCACCCTGTATTTTTTTATAGGAAAATTCTGTAGTATATATTATCCAGGGTGCATCGTGCTTTGCTTTCATTACCATTAATTTTGTTGGCATCAGAGTGTAAGTGTAATTGAGTACGATATTGAACTGCAATAGGTGTCAATGTTTCCCTAATTCAAACCCTTCTGATTCACACACACATCATTTGTATTCAGGTCCTGGGGTCCAAAAGAAAAAACAACTGCTTTCCCTAATGATATTTTTGTGCACTTTTTGTTCAAAAGCTCACATCAGCAAAAATAAAAGAACAACAACCTAAATAAACATACTTTATCATCTCCTCTTCATCCAGTGCCGCCAGTCACCTCTGACTCTGACAGGAGTTGCGTTCCAAATCAAATTGCGTACAAGTGATTTTAGTCTGATTTGATTTGATTGCTTCTAAATTTAGCCCAGAATTCACTCTGTCGCTTTGTGTTCTTCTGTGATCAGGCGAGCTGGCAGTAATTGAATCATATGAGAAAGCACTCAGGGAGGGGAAGAAAGAGAGAGAGAGAGAAAGAGTCTTGCTGTGTAGCAGAGCAACAAAATAGAGCAATGCATGCCAAAAAAAAGAGCTTATGGACTCAGGATTAGTGCAAAAGCATCTGAAGAGCCTTCCATTCGATGTCCAATTTCTAATTGGCATGACACTTTGTTTCATGTTGTCGCTTCAGGATCTTTCAAATTTCTCAAATTCCTCTTCGTCTTTCTAATGTTTTTTTTTTAATGCAATCGTACGTCTTTGCTGCTAATTAGCACAATGACTTTGTGGAGCAATATATTTTCACAGTATCCAGGACACTGTCTAGTAGCTCTTGTTGCATTGTTTTCATACAGTTACAAAAATGTCAACACGAGGAAATAAAAAAGAATGAAGAAGAGATAATAGCATGTCATTACGTTGTAACACGTATGTTCGGTCACATATATAATAGAGGGGAATCCATTTATCTAAAAGTAGAGCAAAATAAAGCATGTAATCAAAATCAAACCAAGTATGAATACACAAGCAACACAACCAGTAATTTACCAACACTACATCAGTAAAGTAAAATAAAACTCACAACCCCATTACAGCTCCTCAGAAAAATTCAATCCAGTCAGAGCCATGACAATATTTAGTCTGGGATAAAAAAACTTTTTACCAAATGCTATGTGAAATTTGCCATCCAGATCAAGGTGTTTAATATAGATCGAAAACTGGTTAAAAAATGTCCTTGGCAACTGGAATACGCAAAATAAATATGCACTAAGCTAGAAAACAATAATTTACTGGAATTTTCCGGACTATTAAGCGCACCAAAATATAAGCCGCACCCACTGAATTTTACAAAGATTTTTATTTTGAACATAAATAAGCCGCACCTGTCTATAAGCCGCAGGTTCCTACACTAAAACTAATAAACTTTACACAGGCTTTAACGAAAGACAGTGTCTGTAACATGGCTTGTATCTAAACAGTAGCCTACCAAGAAAGTCATTGTTCACTGTCTTTCTCCTTTCTTTCACAACAATTTCTTTCTGGAGTTTTTCTTTTGGCATCGTTGTGCGTTTAAAAATCACCATTGGTGAAGCTTTTCTCCCGATGCCGTGCAGCTCAGAACACAGGTGAAGTGCGTTTTTTCATGCCTGGTTGTTTTCAGCGTGACGAATGATTTGCATTTTCTTGTTGACAGTCCGAGTGAGAGGCAGGTCAAACGTCAGAGGAACATCATCCATATTTATGATGTGGTGCGGCCTGATTCAGTGAGAGCGCATCTGATTTAATATAAAGAGTTTCATTGGTTCACCTGAACCCGTTCGGCAATTTCATTAGTCTGTTATGGGGCTCAGTTTTTTTGGCTTGAAGCTTGTGAAACCGGGAAAAACCCGGGAAAAATCAAAAAATTAGCGAATAATTGTTTAAGCCGTGGGGTTGAAAATGTGGAAAAAAATATGGTACATTTCCTGCATTTAACAGACGCCCATGTCCAGAGGGACGTACAAAAGTGCTTTGAGTCAAGTCAAGTTTATTTCTATAGCACTTTTCACAACAGACATTGTCTCAAAGCAGCTTTACAGAATTTTAAGAGTTAAGGTGAATGGTGTGCATTTATCCCTGATGAGCAGCCATGGTGACTGTGGCAGGGAAAACCTCCCTTAGATGTCATGAGGAAGAAACCTTGGGAGGAACACGTCCTCATTTGGGTGATATCAAGAGTGTGATCATAAATCTTTAAACAATACAGAACACTGGAGAGAAGGAACTAACATGAGCACTGGAATGTAAGATTATGAGTAATATTCTTTCTACAGTTTTATACAGTCATTATGGTTATAAAACTAGGAGCTACTGAGCAACTCATAAAATAGCTCAACATTTGCAGTCATCACAGATCCAACACCAGCTTCTCCATGCCAAAGCCTCTAAACACTCAAAGAGGTCCAGTGTCCAAACTCCACATGAAGTGGGATCCAATTGGGGCTGGTACATCTCTAGATGGTTCGGGATGTTTGTGGGCATCTACTTCTTTAAAGGTCCACAATCTTCACAAGGTATGATGTGACAGGAGCTGGAGCAACCTCAGGATGCCTTGGCATGGGTAGCGAAAGAGAAGCAGTGGAGAGGAATTAGCATTGCTGCTGTTCATGATATTAACAAGCACAGGTTGATAATGTGAATGTGATCAGATGTTCTGGAGCATATGTGTTTATGATATGTGATGTGTTTTATGTGTAGGCTTTGCTAAAAAGATACGTTTTTAATTTGCACTTAAACTGGGAGAGTGTGTCTGAGCCATGAACACTGTCAGAAAGACTATTCCAAAGTTTAGGAGCTAAATGTGAGAATGTTCTACCACCTTTAGTGGACTTTGCTATTCTAGGAACTACTAGAAGTTCGGAGTTTTGAGATCTCAGGGAGCGTGACGGTTTGAAGCGTGTTAGAAAACTGGAAAGATACATTGGAGCTAAACCATTTAGTGTTTTGGAGGTGAGTAGCAGTAGTTTGTAGTCGATTCAAACTAAACAGGTAGCCAGTGTACGGATGAGAATATTGGGGTTATATGATCATATTTTCTCGACCTTGTGAGAACTTTGGCTGCTGCATTCTGGACAAACTGTAGCTTGTTTAATAATGATGCAGGACAACCACCTTTGAGTCTTTAGCAATTAATAAATCAACACTGGTACACTAGATTACAAACTTAAGATAAATCAGCATACAACTCTGTTGAATTTTCTTTATTTTTTTTAACAAAGCAAACTTGGAAAGTGTTAGTTTAAATGTTTCAGGAAGAAGAAGCTCTTCACCTGTTGCTTGAAGATAGCCAGGGAGTCCACTGTTCAGACATCTAGGGGAAGTTCATTCCACCACCTCGGTGCCAGAAAAGAGAAAAGCCTTGAAGTGTACTTACCTCTCATTCTGAGAGAAGGTGGTACCAGTCGAACAGTGCTGAAGGATCTCAGACAGCGTGGTGCAGTGCGAGAAGTGATGAGGTCTTTGATGGTGCTGGTCCATTTTTGGCCATGTAGGCAAACAACAGTGTTTTGAATCTGATATGTGCAGCTATTGGAAGCCAGTGGAGGAAGCGCAGCAGTGGGGTGGTATGGGAGAACTTGTGTTTTGAATCATTTGCAGTGGACGAATAGCGTTCAGTGTAAGACCTGCCAGCAGAGAACTGCAGTAGTCCAGTCTCAAAATGACAAGAGACTGAACAAGCACATGGGCAGCCTGTGTGGACAGAAATGATGGAATCCTTTGGATCAGGCATAACTTTATGGCCACCTGCGTAATATTGTGTTGGTCTCCCATTCACTGCCAAAACAGTTCTGACCCGTCGAGCATCAACAACATTAACTTCTTCAGCAATTTGAGCTACAGGAGCTCATCTGTTTTATTGGACCATACAAATCAGCCTCACTATGACCCTGTCACTCGGCACCACTGTTCGTTCCTTGGACCACTTTTGAGAGATTCTGAAGATAAAATGTTTACCTAGGATAAATGGTAATTCCAACATCATAAACCACATTCTCCTCATATCCATATGGGTTACCTCAGTTTTTTTCTTACCAACATGCCCAGTGTTCCTAATAATCTTCATATATTTTTTAAACCAGAAAACCCAAGTTGAATGAATTTACATTTGCTGAATTTTACAGATGCCTTTATTCAGAGCGACTTACAACTGAGTAGTTGAAGGTTAAGGGCACCTTGGTGGTGCTGGGATTTGAGCTTATTACCTTTCAATCTAGAGCCCAATGCCTTAACCACTGAGCTAACACTTCTTAATTCTATGAAGTGAATGCAGATTGATTAAATAAGATTAACATTTAAAAAAATCTAGCAAAAAATAAAAAAATAAAAAAATAAAGCAAATAAAACCATTCTTATAAAAGTAAAAAAAAAAAAAAAAACTACGCAGGTTTTGTGTTTTGAATATTTTTTGCCTTTGCTGTCTTCAAAAATCGAATGTCTTTTGAGTTGTCAGTGAAGAAATCCTGAGGGAGAACTAAGCTTGCAGAGCTTTCGACTCAAAGTTGTGTTTAAGTAACCTAAAATAAACATTATACGAATGCTTTATGTCCAATAAAGCAAATCTGAACACCTCCTGTTCCAGTCTAGTGTTTCACACACTTAATCATTTGCAAACTAATGAATTCATTTCAATACATTTTTATGTGTATAGCGCTTTTATAAAGCAACTTTACACAGATAAAGCAGTAATAAAAGAATGCATACGTTTTTTCCTTTTAATTGTAAGTTCATATTTTATGAGTGAGCCAGTGGCAACTGTGGCAAGGAAAAACTGATGGCATGAGGAAGAAACCTAACTGACTTTATATATTAACCAGACAAAAAAGTTATATTTTAATGCCATTAGTGAATAGCTTTCATCCTTTTCAGCCATTTATTTTTTTTACATACATGTTCTTCCTATACAGGTGGCACTCAGGGTCAAGAACATGGTGTCTGAGGGTCTTCATCATCACCCATACATGTTTTATCAGCTGAACACTGTGAACTAATGCTTTTGTCTTCTTTTTCTCTTATTTTCTTCTTTTTTCTTCTCAAGGCTATCAGTGGGCTAAAGCTGCAAAAAGAAGAATCAAAACATCTTATACAGACTCACTTTAAACTTCTCATTGCTCAATTACACTTTAAAAGACAAACGGTGAGGACATCTGACTATACTATTTTTGTTTTTGGAACATCACAATTTCACATTACGTACACATTTGCTCTTATAATAACCTCCACTGTTCTGCGAAGATGTTCCACTAGATTCTGACAGAAAGAAAGAGAGGGCAAACATTCAAGGGTTAAGGGCCTGAAAGAAGGAATCAAGGAAAGAAAGAAAGAAAGAAAGAAAGAAAGAAAGAAAGAAAGAAGGAATCAAGGAAAGAAAGAAAGAAAGAAAGAAAGAAAGAAAGAAAGAAAGAAAGAAAGAAAGAAAGAAAGAAAGAAAGAAAGAAAGAAGTTAAGGATTGAGGGCTTTAAAAAAAATAAAGACAGAAGAAAGTACAAAATTAGAAAGAAAAAAAAAGGGACACAAGGAAGGAAAGAGACAGCAAAGAAAGAAAGAAAGAAAGAAAGAAAGAAAGAAAGAAAGAAAGAGCAGTTGAGGGCCTTAAAAAAAGAAAGAAAGTTAAAAAGAGAAAGAAAGAGGCATTTACATTTATGGCATTTGGCAGACAGCCTTATACAGAGTGATTTACAACTGATGGTCAAGGGCCCTACTCAAGGATCCAGCAGTGGTAGTTTGGTGGTCTTGGGATTTGAACTTATGACCTTCCAATCCAAGATGAAACACCTTAACCACGGACCTACCACCTCCCCCTTTTACTTGGCAAATGTACATTACAGCACAGTGAAATTCTTTCTTCACATATCCTAGTTTATTGAATGCCGGGGTCAGATATATAAAGGACCACTGAAGCAGAGAAGGTTTCGAGCCTTGCTCAGGGGCCAAAAGGTGGCAGCTTGGCAATACTGGGGCTTGAACCACAAGCTCAGGTCAGTTATCCAGGTTTGGAGTTTCCTCTGACTATCCTCTAATCTAACTTGCCATTTCTTTATATTCCCCCCAAAAAAATTTGTTTTCCACAAATCAGATTTCAGCTTCCAGCCATCGCCAGTGGACACGAGACTGATACCCAGACCCTGGACAATAAAAGTGAAATTGCAATGGCCTTGAGCAAATATACCTGCTGTGATATAAGTTGAGAAATCTAGCCTTTGCAGTTTTCACTTCGGCCCATGTTACAGCGGCATCTGGTCCCAGCGTATTGAATCGGCCCAGAAGTCTGATCTGCAAAGAGACAGTAGATGATAGATGTTGGAAGTTATTTGATTCAGAGAGCTATCTTCACAAAATATAAATGGATATAGCTGTACAACCATATTTCTCCTGAGAAGCTGCATTCCTCGACACATACGAGGTTCGGCTAGTCGGTGACAGGCGCGTCTACAGATACGCAGGACACATTTCTCACCGGTGGACAACATCTTCAATCATTTCACAGTTTCCTTTTTTAACCCACTCTTGCATTCATGAATAAATCGTTGCTTTCACCGCAACAAATTTATAATATACCACTTTTGTAAATTTAGCTTTAGCGAGTCAGTGAAGCGATTTGTGTTTGTTCTCCTGCTTCACAATATGTCATGAAGCAAAGTTACAAAAAAATAATAATATATTTAGATCAGAAAATAAAACACCAATGGTGGAATCGGAATAAGTTGTATATATTGTATACATCCTTTAACACCAGCTCCTTAAATAAGAAAGACCAGCAGCATCTTTACTTTCTGAGAAGGTTGAGGAATGCTGAGGTCCCACCACCTATCTTCACCACATACTACAGAGGAACATTCTGAACAGCTGAAACACTGCTTAGTTTGGGAATTTTGGTATCCCCGTTTAAGTGCAGATTAAAATTATATCTTTTTAGCAAAGCTTACACATAACACGTCTCACGTCATAACCTTGTGCTCCAGAACATGTGATCACATGCATTTATTTCTATAGTGCTTTTCACAATAGACATTGTCTAATTTCTCTCCACTGATTTTTTTTTTTTTCCCCATCCCGAGGCATCCTGAGGTTTGGCCAGTTCCAGTCACGTCCCACCTCATGAAGAATATGGACCTTTGAAGAAGTATATGCCGAACTCGCAAACATCCCGAACCATCTAGAGACTTACCAGTGCCAACTGGATCCCAATACATGTGTGGTTTTGACATTGGCTCCTGGAGTGTTTAAAGGCTTTAGCATGGAGAAGCTGATGCTGGATCTGTGATGATCACAAATGTTTTATAACCATAAAGACTGCAGAAAGAACATTTTTTTATAATCTTATACTCCAGTACTCATGTTAATTCTCTCTCTCTCGAGTGTTCTGTATTGTTAAAAGATTTATGATCACACTCTTGATGTCCGCAAATGAGGATGGGTTCCCCTTTTGAGTCTGGTTCCTCTCAAGGTTTCTTCCTTATTACATCTAAGGGAGTTTTTCCTTGTCACAGTCGCCACGGCTGCTCATCAGGGATAAATGCACACCATTCACCTTAACTGTTGATTTCTGTAAAGCTGCTTTAAGACAATGTCTATTGTGAAAAGCGCTATAGAAATAAATTTGACTTGACTTGGTCCATCAAGAATCTGAGCATGAGTCAAAACAAGGTTATTCACTATATAGACCAAAAGTTTGAACATCCTATTTCATATTTATTCTCATAATTTTCTCTTATAAAAACCTTTATTCTTTTGGGAAGATGTTCCACTAGATTATGTGTTTGTGGAGATTTGTGTGTATTCAGACAGGTCGTAAAGTCAGATACTAATGTATCACGGCTTTGTCCACATGGTTACTGCTGGAACATGTTTGGGTCTCCTAGTTCCAATAAAAGTAAAATTTTAAACATCATTCAAAGCATCCAAATAAGGATATTAGATAGTGCTCATGTAATGGGTATGAAAAGTAAATTTTGTTTTTTATGTATAATTACACAGATCATTATGCTAGATGTTTCAGTTTGGGTTTGTTTAAATTAAATTATATTATACTAATATTGATTATTTTTTACTCTGTATGCTTGCTGCTTTAGGAAGAACTCTATAGCAGACCACTCAAGATCTTCTACTCCAACCAACGTCAAGCATATCGTCACAGAGGTGACTTTGTGTCTTGGTGGACCAGGTTTTGGTTTCCAAGTTCAAGTAAAGGGAAAATTTCAATCTACAGTATCTACAGATGGTCAATAGAATTGTGTGACTCAAACTTTGTGGCAAAAATTTAGGGAAAAACCACACAGTTGAAAAAGGCAGGTGTCCCAGTATGTTTGTTCAAATAGTGCATTTTAGAGACTTCACATCCAGATTAAGACATACATTTATAGCACTTTGGAAGATGCCCTCATCCAGAGTGACTTATAGTACAATTTTCTCATTTATAAAACTGAGGAATTTTGGGGTTGAGGGCGTTGATCAGGGGCTTGGCACTTATGACCTCTGTATCCAAAGTCCAATGCCTTAACCACTAAGCTACCAATTCAATTCAATTCAATTCATTTTTATTTGTATAGCGCTTTTAACAAGGAACGTTGTCTCAAAGCAGCTTTACACAGATAATGTGGTGATTAAACGTAAATATGTACCACATTCCTATAGAAGGCATAGAAAGGAATAAATAGATAAACTTATCAAGACATGAACTCAACAAACATGAAGCATTTAATATATTCACGTCATAGTAAAAAATAAAAAAAGTTATATTAATATAATATAGAATATATAATTTAATACTTATTTTTTACTCAGCTATAGTGATGTTTTGCAGCCACACATCTTTCACTCGTTTTCATAGTCAGGGTCTGAGAATAGTCATTGTGTATAAAGATTGAAGTTTGAAGACATGGCCTGCTGTGATTGAGCAGTCATTAGGTCAGGCCTGTCCCTTCAATCAGACACTTTGCATTGACAGAGCATGAAATTCTTATAAAATGTGCAGGCGTCCGTGAAAATGACCTCCTTTTTTTGGGGGCTAAAACTCTTTCCCACTGTGAATGTCAAGTGAAATGATTTCTTCCAGCTTTAGTTTTTATTTGTTTGCTTTCATACAAAAACTGCAGTCATGCTCCAGAAGCATTGAAAAAAAAAAAAAAATGCTTTTAGTCGGTTAGATAATCATGACTGTGTGGATGGAAAAAAAAAATTAAATCATACAAACTTTAAACTAAAGTACAAAGGCATGATTGCATGGATGTTTTTCTTTATTAATGAACAGAAAAAAATAACCAATAACCAATTAACCTCTGCTCTCTTTCTCTCTCTCTCTCTCTCTCTCTCTCTCTCTCTCTCTCTCTCTCTCTCTCTCTCCTTCTAATAAAATACCAGTGGCCACTTTCAGCTGTGAATGCTTCCACCTTAACAGCGTAAGATCCACAACGTTACTGAAATTTTCCACTAGATTTTGGTGTGTCATTGTGGAGATTTGTGCTCATTCAGCAAAAATGCTGTTAGTAAAGTCAGATTCTGTTGTAAGTGAGGTGAGGAGGCCTAGGGTTCTTTTAGAAGAGCATTTACATTAAGGTACGTAATGTCTCTGGTATGGAGAGCATCCAGCTCATTCAGTGTGTGAAATGTGACATGCTTAGTCAGTCTTTCTTTGTCGCTATCGATAATTTTAACTGTGAAAAGTGCAAGTTAGTTTGCTCTTTGACGGAGAAGATCCTAGCATTAGACGAGCGTATCCAGAGTTTAGAGAGAAGTAATGAGTGTGAAAGCGGTCCAGGTTCTGCAGGGGAATGTCTGGATGCCCTAGGTGGAGTTAGCATTTTCCCGACTCCGGCATTAGTGCGCTTACAGCAGGGCGAGTGGGTGACGACTCAACGACAGACTTAGTCAAAGCTATTGTTAAGGCTCACCCACAGGAGCACCATTCCTCTCCGCTTCACGTGTCCAACAGGTCTGCTCTCCTCAGTGAAGCACCCGCTGAGAAACCTGAAAGAGCTCTGGTTATAGGAGACTTTATTCTAAGGCGCATGGAATGAGCTAGACCTTTAGGGGCACCAGCAGCACAGGTCAGGTGTATACTGGGAGCCAGGGCGCCAGACATAGCAGGTCAGCTTAGGTTTTTAGGAAAGCACAGGTTCTCTAAGATAGGGGCTAATGATATACACATGATATTACATAGGGGCTAATGATATACACCCTTTACAGTCAAAAATTTACGAATAGTAACATTACAGAGGTGTGTACATTAGCAAAGGCAATGTCCGATGCTCTAATATGCTCTGGCTTACAGCAGGTTATGTAGCTTACAGCAGGTTATGGTTGCTAAACTAATGGACGTCTGAGTGGTGCTTCAAAAACAATGTGGGCTTCATAGATAATTGGAGCAATTTAGAGGGCAAATACCGAACATCTGCTAGCTGCACAGAGTCTTCACTCAGGGTTCATAAAATTGAGACTGTGTTTGTCTCCCAAACAAAATCAAAATTTAGAAATTTTCATAAAGTCTGTTTAAGTAACCTTATTAAGATAAAATTTAATAGGACTCAATGCACAGTCAGCACCTCTGATCTAAAGATAGAATTGTTGAATATTAGTTCGCTCGTGTCAAAAGTGCTGACTATAAACAAATGTATTACCGACCAGGAGTTTTCTATAATGTGTTTGACAGAAACGTGGATTAAACCGAATGAATATGTAGCAATAAATAAAGCGAGTCCCCCTGGGTATATTTACATACACCAGCCCCGTCTAAATGGCAGAGGAGGTGGAGTTACAGCTATTTATAATAATAATCTAAGCGTCACACAAAAACTAAACATAAATGTAACACATTTGAAGTTTTAACACCAAAATAAAATATTAAGTGTCCGAAAGCAGGTCTAGTCAGTCAATTCCATGAATTATTATTTATAGACCCCCAGGGTCCTCCATTCTCATAGAATTTGCAGATTTCATCACAAATCCAGCTACTTTGTTAGACAAAACATTAATTATTGGTGAATTGAATATTAATTTTGATAATCAGGAAGATTTCTTTAGAACAGTCCATTCTAGATTCAGTAGGAATTAATCACAATCGTTTAGGACCAACTTATAATGGTGACACACTCATTATTTTATACTTACATTTGGATTTGATATAAAAAATATAGTCATAATTGCAAAGTCTGAAGCTATTTTAGATCATTACCTTATCTCTTTTAAAATCTGCCTCAGTCATTGCATTAGTACCTCGCCATGTTACCGTGTTAAGGGGTTTTCGACATTAATTAAATCTCTAAGAGCTCTATATTCCAGATGATGTAGCACACTGGCAAAATGATCCCTTTCCTCAGCATTCTTCTACAGATATACCCCATGTCCCTCTTCTGCACATGTCCAAAACATCTTAATCACACCTCCCTCACTTTGTCTCCAAAACATCCTACATGAGCAGTCCCTCTAATAAACTTTTTTCCAATCCTGTCCATGGTCGTCACTCCCAACGGAAACCTTAACATCTTCAGCTCTGCTACCACCACCAGCTCCACCTCCTGTCTTTTACTCAATGCCACTGTCTCTAACCCGTACAACATCGCAGGTCTCACCACAGTCCTATAAACTTTCCCTTTTACTCTCACAGATACTCTTCTATCACAAAACACTCCTGTCACTCTTCTTCACCCACTCCACCCTTCCTGCACTCTTTTCTTCACTTCTCTACCACACTCTACATTACTTTGCACTGTTGATCCCAGGTACTTGAACTCCTCCGCCACATTTTCTCCCTGCAACCACACCCCTCCACTGCCCTCCCTCTTATTTACACACATGTACTCTGTCTTACTTCTACTGAAACTGGGATGAAGGGGCGGGCCAAAAAAGGCTTAACCCATGACCTGGACACCTCACTGTGCAAGAAAGAAAGTAAGACCCTGACGCAGAAGTTTGTGACACAAGTGTCAGAAAGCGCTCATCTAATTTACTAGATAAAAACACTTTTTGCAGTTAAGTTATATCGAGCTTGGCAACAGCACACTTCAAAACCTCCGTAAGCTTCTCGGCTACCGTATCGCAGAAAGCTGCCCCGCCCCACCCTCCTCGGAGGAAGAGAGGCGGAGCTGCATGCGCTCGTCGAAGGGGGAAGAATCCGCCGAAAGGCGAAGCTTCCGAAGCCTGCGAGCGAGCAGGTGAGGTTGGAGATAGGGACAAGCCAGTCTCGAACCCTCTGCAAGGTCCAGCTGCAAACCCCAGGAGCTGGATTTTCTTTTCTTGTACTTTTTTTTTTACAAAAAACAACAAAACACAGAGCACTTTGTGAAAAAACAGAAGCTGGTGCTGCCTCACTCCATATGCGTTTTATACTTCCTGGTTTCGACGTCACCCCGCCGGTGACGGCCAGCATCTAATTTTTGACTGATTACACATATTATTTCAGATCGTGAACACTCTGCGCGTTCCCAAAGTGTTTTGCCGCAGCTCGAGTTTCTGAAAGGGAACCACATTTAGCAGGAATGGTCAAGGTGACCCAATACTTTTGGAAAAAAAGTATATGTGTAATTTAATGCATTTTTTCAAGTCAAGAGTATGAATATGAATGCAAGCCACTGTATATGCCATAAGGATGGTAGTGAGTCCATTGTAATAAAAACCCTAGCACTGTTGAAATGCTACAATTGTCATGCTAGATTTTAGATTTGCAAATGTTAGTGGAAATAGCCTGCAGATGAATGGAGTTGGCAATCGATACATGTCCTTGGATGCAATTTAAGCCAGAAGCTTTTTTCGTGTGTATCTTATTAAGACTTTCCTTACCTCATTATTGGGTATACAGAATATCTTGTACAAGCAGAGCTGTTCATCAGGCAGTGAAGCAGAAAGAACGGCTGCCCTATTGAGTTCACTCTCGTCAATAATTGGATCTGATTTATTGGAAACTGAACTTTCTATTTGCATTGTGAAGCCGGGTTTAGGAGCCACAATTCCAGCTTTAAGATCATATGTTGCTGTTTTGTTGTTCTGCTTCAGCAGAAGTTCAAATTACTTCTATTCATCTAAGGTTTATAGAATACAGGTGTCAAATCAAATGCAAAGCAAATATTCTGGTGCAAATGATGGTACTTAACCTATAACTGTGGTTGTTTTGTGCATATTCCCAGTTGATACTGATAAATCTTTAGCCTGAGTCTGGATGGTCATTGCTGCGATTCGTTATAGCTTGTTTAACAATTTCAATAAAAAAGACGTATTTGACTCAAAGAACTGCAAAGAGAAATAACTGACAGACAAATTCAAATTGTCCTCTAAATATGCTATTTAGATATGTCACTTCCAGTATTGTCATATGTACAGGAAACTGTTACAGCCTGAAATTAAATTCTTACTTTGTAAATCCTTAAAGCATCTTATGCTATGCTGTAAATTAAGAACATCATGGAAACAGACTAAGATCCAAGCCATAAATTACAAGAGTACAAAGTAATGAGCAAAAAACAGAAGAGCATCCATTGTAAAAAGGCATGTGCACAGTCCTGCAGATTTGGATTGGAATATATTGATATTTCCTAATGTAAAGTGGTCTATTTGTGTGTGCAAAATATGCAGAGGTAGTCTGAGGTACATGGGGTGCAAGAGGGTGTATGTGAATGCAAAATGTACTGAGGTAGTTTAAGGTAGAAAGGGTCCATGTTGTTATTCCCATTGTAATGGGGTTTAGGTGAGTGTGCAAAATGTGCTGAGGTAGTTTGAGGTGGAAGGGGTCCATGTTGGTATTCCCGTTGTAATGGGGTGTAGGTGAGGCAAAGTTGGAGTCAACCGATTTTTTTACAATGATTTTGGATGCAATATTTAAATGGTTTACATTTATTACTTCTTAAAAATGAGGGAAATCTCAGTTCTTTGATTATTAGGTGCTTCAGTTGGTCAAAGGAAAAGGTGCAGGGCCAAAAAAGTAAGTATTTAAAGATGCATCACAATATACTGCAAATTATTTAAAATACAGTGCGTTGCGAAAGTATTCGGCCCCCTTGAACTTTGCGACCTTTTGCCACATTTCAGGCTTCAAACATAAAGATATAAAACTGTTATTTTTTGTGAAGAATCAACAACAAGTGGGACACAATCATGAAGTGGAACGAAATTTATTGGATATTTCAAACTTTTTTAACAAATAAAAAACTGAAAAATTGGGCGTGCAAAATTATTCAGCCCCCTTAAGTTAATACTTTGTAGCGCCACCTTTTGCTGCGATTACAGCTGTAAGTCGCTTGGGGTATGTCTCTATCAGTTTTGCACATCGAGAGACTGAAATTTTTGCCCATTCCTCCTTGCAAAACAGCTCGAGCTCAGTGAGGTTGGATGGAGAGCATTTGTGAACAGCAGTTTTCAGTTCTTTCCACAGATTCTCGATTGGATTCAGGTCTGGACTTTGACTTGGCCATTCTAACACCTGGATATGTTTATTTGTGAACCATTCCATTGTAGATTTTGCTTTATGTTTTGGATCATTGTCTTGTTGGAAGACAAATCTCTGTCCCAGTCTCGGGTCTTTTGCAGACTCCATCAGGTTTTCTTCCAGAATGGTCCTGTATTTGGCTCCATCCATCTTCCCATCAATTTTAACCATCTTCCCTGTCCCTGCTGAAGAAAAGCAGGCCCAAACCATGATGCTGCCACCACCATGTTTGACAGTGGGGATGGTGTGTTCAGGGTGATGAGCTGTTTTGCTTTTACGCCAAACATAACGTTTTGCATTGTTGCCAAAAAGTTTGATTTTGGTTTCATCTGACCAGAGCACCTTCTTCCACATGTTTGGTGTGTCTCCCAGGTGGCTTGTGGCAAACTTTAAACGACACTTTTTATAAATATCTTTATTAAATGGCTTTCTTCTTGCCACTCTTCCATAAAGGCCAGATTTGTGCAGTATACGACTGATTGTTGTCCTATGGACAGAGTCTCCCACCTCAGCTGTAGATCTCTGCAGTTCATCCAGAGTGATCATGGGCCTCTTGGCTGCATCTCTGATCAGTCTTCTCCTTGTATGAGCTGAAAGTTTAGAGGAACGGCCAGGTCTTGGTAGATTTGCAGTGGTCTGATACTCCTTCCATTTCAATATTATCGCTTGCACAGTGCTCCTTGGGATGTTTAAAGCTTGGGAAATCTTTTTGTATCCAAATCCGGCTTTAAACTTCTCCACAACAGTATCTGGGACCTGCCTGGTGTGTTCCTTGTTCTTCATGATGCTCTCTGCGCTTTAAACGGACCTCTGAGACTATCACAGTGCAGGTGCATTTATACAGAGACTTGATTACACACAGGTGGATTCTATTCATTATCATTAGTCATTTAGGTCAACATTGGATCATTCAGAGATCCTCACTGAACTTCTGGAGAGAGTTTGCTGCACTGAAAGTAAAGGGGCTGAATAATTTTGCACGCCCAAATTTTTCAGTTTTTTATTTGTTAAAAAAGTTTGAAATATCCAATAAATTTCGTTCCACTTCATGATTGTGTCCCACTTGTTGTTGATTCTTCACAAAAAATTACAGTTTCATATCTTTATGTTTGAAGCCTGAAATGTGGCAAAAGGTCGCAAAGTTCAAGGGGGCCGAATACTTTCGCAACGCACTGTAAATCTTAAATTTTTTTTTAGTTCTGTGTTTTGTGTTACACATAAATGTTCCTCAAACACCTCTCTTGGCTTTTCCATTTCAAATTCATAAAATAAAATACAAAAACAGAATACAGAAGCAAGCAGGTCATGATTATGTTAAGAGCTGTACATCCTGTTGTTACAGCTTTAGCTTAATAAGCTCAAATTCAGGAATTATTCATACCGGACCCTTACACTGTGTGTGAGTGTGTGTGTGTATGTGAGACATAAATTAGCTTTTGGTCAGAGTTGCCTCTCGGGCTGTTACGTGACAAAGCCGGATTTTGTGGATGTTGATCCGACAGCTGAAAGGGAGAAATGATTGACATTACTGAGGTGGGTTTAAAGTAGGCACCTTACAGGTGAGAGTGTTTTATATTCAGGTCACATCCTCCACTCCATTTCCTCACATGTCACACTGGACAAGCCCAGACACATGACTTCTGACACTCACACAATGGAAAGGTCACATGTGTTGATTTTTCTTTAAGACGCCATTAACACCAAGCCAGTCCCGTGTTCCTATTTTAACACAATTAACATTTTTCTTCTTCTATTTGATAGGCAGGCCTTGACCAAACACTGGACAAGAAAAGTTTTCCTATTGGCATTTAGGACAGATTTTTGTGAGCACACACACACACACACACACACACACACACACACACACACAAACAAAAAATGCAAGGTTACAGACCCAGCAGGGTTCCTCTGAGGGTTTTCTTAAATGTCTCCAGCCACACCTCCACATGCCGAGCTAAAATGTTTTGCTCTGCTGTGCTCCTGTTAGAAACATAAGCTTTAATGAGTGAAACATTCACTTATGTCCCTGTTGGCATGAGGGCAGATGGAGGACATGGGAACAGGATGGTCAGTTTATCCTGAGGTCACATAAAATAATTATTTCAGGACTGAAAAACATGGCATGTGTTGAATATACAATTTTTATGTCTATTATTTACTATATAAAACACATCATGGAGCTAGATCTTGATTTAGTCATTGACTCACTCCATCTCTGACTAAATCACTGGTTAAATATATAATTTACAATAATAGCATTTGCATCTCCATTCTGCATCCCATTCTATTTAACTTTTGTAAATCATGTAACATGTATATCCTGCACTTGCTGTTATTGCACTCTGGTTAGACCCAAACTGCATTTCGTTGCCTTGTACTTGAATTCTAAAAAGCCTTTGAATGTGGAAGCATCGAGGAGACCCAATTCTGTTCCAGCATTTGGCTAAAGCCACCTACATGAAGATATGCATTACATCAGATGGAGTGGAACATTTCTTGCTCTGACCTCAACCCTACTGAACACCTTTGGGATGAATGTGAACACTGACTGCATCCAAGGCCTCCTCACCTCACCTACATCAGTTCCTGACTTTACTAACACCCAGAAGTCTATCAAGAACACTTTGAAATCTAGTGGAACATCTTTCCAGAAGATTGGGGCTAAATGTGAAGGAGATGTTTAAAAAACTCCTTACAGTGTGTGTATGTATAGAATATATAAAATATACCAGGAAGTAACCAGGACGTGGTTGTTAGTAGCAGTGTGAACAAGCTAATGATTATGCCCTCTGCTGAAAGGAACAGGAAGTGTCCTGAACTGTTGTGACAAAAACTCAAATTTAATTAAATGTCAAATTCGGGTTAAATGTCAAACTGTCCTCATCAGTGTTCCTGAGAGAGCCAAGTATCTGTCACCTGACCTTTAAGCTCATGGAGCATTTGGGTTCTCAGTGCATTTCATAGAATCAATGGGTCAGTAAAGGTGACTGTGGTTGGTTTCAACTTTATGATATTAACATAACATCTCAGTTGAATGATTTTCACCGTGAACAGTAAAAATGTTTTACAACAACCACAGGACTGTTTTTTTTTTTTTTCACTACATGCCTGCTTCTTCTCCATAGCATTTTCTGTAACCTTTTATAAAACTTTAGATGGTTTAAAAATAGATACAAGCTCCATTTTGGTTAGAGAGACCCAGCTCAGCATCATCCTTTAAATTTTTTTCAAAGATATTTGGAATTTTGCACAGACAAATGTTGAAGCTGATGAATATTAAAGATTTAAAGATCTTAACTGGCTTCTGCAGATCTTTGTACATCACTAATCACATTCGAAATCAAATGACACATCGTGGTTATTATGTTCTGGCTAGTTGGGATATTCAATCACATGTGCGGATGTGATTAGTATAGCAGGATTAAGTTGTTTAAGATAAATGTGTCCTCAAATATTGCTTAAAAAAGCTACAGTATATATAATGATACTTAACACCATGAGTTCTTCAACTGGCTGTTCAGTGGTACAATGGCTAAAGAGCACAAAGTATTTTACTGCTGCAGAGTTATTGCTTCAAGGATATGAAGTAAATAAAAAATAAAATGCAATGATTTGCAAATCTCATAAACCCATATTTTATTTGCAATATAACATAGAAAACATATCAAATGCTTACATTGAGGAAATGTAGAATTATAAGAATAAAAGAAGGCAATTTTGAATTTACTTGTTGCAAGCCTCAAAAAAGACTGGAAATGTTAGTGCTTCTAAAAAAAAGAAACATTTAAATGAATATATTGCAGGTAATTACGTTATTTGGCAACATTTTTGTAAAATGATTGGGTATTAAAAGAGTATCTAAGAAGGATATTCAATCTAGGAAAAGTGTGAGTTTCTGAATGATGTACCTCGACATGAAATTGCAAAAAACTTTTAATATCTTATTGTCTACCATACATAATATTATCAAAAGTTTCTAAGAATCTGGAGAAATCAGAATATGCACAAGAGACAAGGGGGCAAGAATCATTTGCGTGATCACTGAATTAAAAACATTTATGATTCTGTAATGGAAACCACTGCCTAGGCTCAGAAATACCTCTAAAAATCATTGTCTGTGAACACAAATGCAGATAAAAGCTGTATCATGCAAAGAAGAAGCTATATGTGAACATGATCCAGAAATGCTGCCATTTTTTGTGGATTTATTTAAAATAAACATGTGTCAAGTGAAAAACTATTCTGTGATCAGATGCATCAAAAGTTGAACTTCTTTTGATTACTATGCATGGCATATCCTCTGGACTAAAGAGGAGAGGGACCATTCGGCTTGTTATCAGCACTCATTTCAAAAGCCTGCATCTCTGATAGTATGGGAGTGCGTTAGCGCCTGTGGTCAGCCTGCACATCTGTAAAGGGTCCATCAATGCCAAAAGGTATATACAGGTTATAGAGCAACGTATTTTCCAGGGAAGGTCTTGCATATTTTCAGCAAGATAATGCTAAACCGCTTACTACAGCATGGCTTCATAGTAGTAGAGCCTGGGTGCTGAACTGCCTGCCTGCAGTCTAGACCTTTCACTATTTGAAAACATTTCATGCATTATAAAACAAAATATATGGCAAAAACGTTGAACAGCTAGAATCCTGTATGAGACACAAATGTCATGGACATTCCTCCTTCAAAACCTCAATTCCCAGACATATATAGACTGTTCTTAAAAGAAGAGGAGATGCTACACAGTGGTAAATACTGCGCTGTCCTAACTATTTGAAACATTGTTTTAATTGTACACAGTGTTCCAACAGCTTTGGAATTGCGGTTGTACAATTGAATTAAACAGAATTGTGATAAAACAAAAATAAAATGGTCATGAAATAAAAAATTAAATTGCAATAAATATAGTAAAAAGGATCAAATAAAAAAAAAGAATAAAAAATGAGAAAGAATTAAAAAGTATTAAGTAATACATGTAAGGAATTAAAATAAATAAATAAATAAATAAATAAATAAATAAATAAAATATTTATTCTCCAGAAGCTAGTACCTGTAATATGTTTGCCATTTAGAGGCATGTTTGGCATTGATGATATGATGATTTCTTTTCCTGAGAAAAGTACAATAAATGTTATTTACAGCATGATTTAATGCAGGCGGTTGGAACATCATTAACCCTGTGCAGTAGAAGTTTCGGTCTGGATTTAATGTTTTCCTGGAAGTATTAGGCCTGTGGTTAGGCTCATGCTACCCGTCTCATAACTCATCTGAACAATATTTTTCTACATCTTCTCCAGCATCTACAGCTGTGTACAGTATGACAGAAATGATGATTAGTAATAGCACCACGGATGACAGCAGTGTAGACAATGTAATTCAATAACAAGACAATTTGCAAGACATGGTAGGATACATTATATATTTTCTTTTCTCAACCAAAGAAAAAAAAGATACTGTTATTGATATATTGGATATTTTCCCTCCAGACCACCAGAGGGGACCCTCAAGCATGTCTTCTTCTAATTTTGCACACCTGTTTTGTTTTGTTTTGTTTTATTCATTCAACACATTATTTAACTTGTTTTGTGTTGTGGCAATTTTTTTTTTAATGCAATGTAATAAGTGATTTTTTTTTTTTCCTCTTTATCTTGATTTGTTTTACTGGTTATCTCTTGTTGTTAGAAAATCTACAGTTCAATTTGCATCCACCTCTCTGCTGGATCAACACAGTGACAAACATCTTAAACATATGACATCACATTTTCCCTTTTGAGTCTGGTTTCTCTCAAGGTTCATTCCTCATAACATCTAAGGGAGTTTTTCCTTGCCACAGTCGCCACGGCTTGCTTGCTCATCAGGGACAAATTCACACCATTCACCTTAACTGTTGATTTGTGTAAAGCTGCTTTGAGACAATGTCTGTTGTGAAAAGCGCTATACAAATAAACCTGACTTGACTTGACATCTGTATAGAATCAGTAGCTATGATCATTCAGTGTTTTAGGAGGATTTTATTGTGTGACACCACCTTCATGTGGAAAAACTAAAGCTTAGGAGGGATTTTTGTGAAAACAGCCATGCAATGATTTTGCTGACGGTGCTTTTTTCCCCCAAAGCCCTGACAGCACAGAAAATTAATAATTACACAGTCTTCTGCAACCCGGAGAAGTTCTGCATGAAGAGTATAGGTAAGTATATACTATATGTTGGTGGAGTGGTAGCTCAGTGGATACGATGTTGGACTTGATTAGAAGGTCATGTGTTCAAACTCCAGCACCACCGAGCTGCCGCTGCTGGGTTCTTGAGCAAAGCCCAATTGTTACCCCTCAATTGTTCAGCTGTATAACTGAGATAACTGTAAGTCGCTTTGGATAAGGGTGTCTGCCATATGCTGTAAATGTGAGTACATATCCAAACATTTAAGTAAGAAATCATGTTAGATAAACATGTTGCTGTTCATGCTATAGACCAGTGGCGGGCCGTGCATTTAGTACCTGGGCCTTTAGTGGGGACTTACCCGACTTAATCCACCTCTTAATACCACCACAATCAAGTCGCAATTATAGAAAAAATCAATACAATACAAAACACAATATAACAACACGTGGCATTACAGAGAGAGAGACATTTCATATGGAGGGTGAAAACCATTTTACTAAAGCAAGACACCCAGGTAAGACTCCAAACCACTACACTACAACCACAACTGTGCATCTACATCATCTGGAGCAGTTCAGAATCAATATTTGTCTAATAACATGACAAAAATTTTTAAATAAAATACAACCTACTCATAATGTGCACCGCTCCTGAGAGGCAGTAATTTAGTGGTATTGCTCGTATTCACTGGTCTGGAAGTGGTGAAATTAATACAATTTCATAGAACAAATATTAGAATTTAGGTTGTAGACATAGTTGAAATGATGGAATGGTCACTTGTTGAATATCTTCACAAGAGAAAAAAGTGGTTCTTTCCCAAAATTTCACCACAAAGTTAAAGGAACACAAATGTATAGGACGTCTCAATGCTGTAGTATGAAATTACCCTTTTACTAGAACTAGGAGACCCAAACTTGTTCCGGCATGACAATGTCCCTGTGCTCCATGAAATTCTGCTATACAAGGGTTGGAGTGAAATATCTTGAATGGCCTGCTATAAAGCTCTGACATCAACCCTATTGAACACCTTTGGGATAAACGTTAATGCTGACTGGACCCCAGACCTCCTCATCTCACCCACATCAGTGCACGAATTGGCCTGGAATACAAATATTTGTATATGAAATGTTGTCTTACTTTTGCAGCTACATTAAGTTTTGTTTTTGGAAGCTAAAATTCTGCTCCTTCATTTAGACTCTTATGAAACTCTTGACAATTTAGAGGCCTACTCAAAGAGCACAACCCTTCAGGCACCAAATTTAATTTTACAAATGGCTCCACACTGCTCTGGGTACTATTTAATGCACTGTTTAATCAATTTTATTTAATATTTTTATAGAGTCGAATGCAAACATGCAGGCAGAGTAGGCCGAGTACAGAGAAGAGCAGTCACGTTCAGCTACATACCATCTGCTCTACAGGCTGCTCATATTTTCTACACCCACATTTACAAATTGAGGAGAAAACATAGAAAAATGTTACAATTTCTTTCATTTAATGCATTTAAATGTATATAACAAGTGCACAAATCAATTGAAACATTATGAGAATTTTTGACAGTTTAGACCAGAACCCATTTAGAAAGATAAGAACCTTTAAGTATCCAAAGAACCCTTAAAACCTGGTATTATATTTAACAGAAGTCTTTATCCCTATCAAACAAAAAATATCTTTATGGAGAGAAAATAGTTGAGGACAAGTTTTTTGTTGTTTTTTTGTTTATTTATTCAGAGGAAATGCTTATTTAGATACTGCTGGATGCCATAGGTCTTTAGCAGTAATTTGAACACTGTTAGTGACTCAGTATTTGGACATCAAGTGTTAGTTCGATCCACTATCTTGGTGTCAGGAAGATGAAGTGTTCATCTCTCAGGGTAATTATTTAAGGAACGGAAGGAGCATGGTGATATGGTAGAGTTTCAGAGGGAGCATGGTGAACTGGGAGAGGATGGAGGGAACGTGGTGTAGTGATAGAGGTTAGAAGGAGTTTGGTGAAGTGGCAGAGGATGGGGAGGGGTGAAGTCCAGTGGTGGTGCAGTTTATTGAGGAAAGTGTGGGGTAGTGGTAGAGGATGGAAGAAAAGTGTGGGGTAATGGTAGAGGATGGAAAAAAGTGTGGGGTAGTGGTAGAGGACGGAGGAAAGTGTGGGGTAGTGGTAAAGGACGGAGGAAAGTGTGGGTAGTGGTAGAGGATGATAAAAAAGTGTGGGGTAGTGGTAGAGGATGTAGGAAAAGTGTAGGGTAGTGGTAGAGGACGGAGGAAAGTGTGTGGTAGTGTTAGAGGATGAAGGAAATTGTGGGGTAGTGGTAGAGGACGGAGTAAAGTGTGGGGTAGTGATAGAGGATGAAAAAAAAGTGTGGGGTAGTGGTATAGGACGGAGGAAAGTGTGGGGTAGTGGTAAAGGACGGAGGAAAGTGTGGGGTAGTGGTAGAGGATGATAAAAAAGTGTGGGGTTGTGGTAGAGGATGGAAGAAAAGTGTAGTGGTAGTGGTAGAGGATGGAGGAAAGTGTGTGGTATTGGTAGGGGATGATAAAAAATTGTGGGGTAGTGGTAGAGGATGGAAGAAAAGTATAGGGTAGTGGTAGAGGACGGAGGAAAGTGTGTGGTAGTGTTAGAGGATGGAGGAAATTGTGGGGTAGTGGTAGAGGATGGAGTAAAGTGTGGGGTAGTGATAGAGGATGAAAAAAAAGTGTGGGATAGTGGTAGCGGCTGGATGAAAGTGTGGCGTAGTGGTAGAGGATGGAAAAAAAGTGTGTGGTACTGGTAGAGGACGGAGGAAAGTGTGGGGTAGAGGTAAAGGACAAAGGAAAGTGTGGGGTAGTGGTAGAGGATGGAAAAATGTGTGGGGTAGTGGTATAGGACGGAGGAAAGTGTGGGGTAGTGGTAAAGAACGGAGGAAAGTGTGGGGTAGTGGTAGAGGATGATAAAAAAGTGTGGGGTAGTGGTAGAGGATGGAAGAAAATTATGGGGTAGTGGTAGAGGACGGAGTAATGTGTGGGGTAGTGATAGAGGATGATAAAAAAGTGTGGGGTAGTGGTAGAGGATGGAAGAAAAGTGTAGGGTAGTGGTAGAGGACGAGGAAAGTATGGCGTAGTGGTAGAGGATGGAAAAAAGTGTGGGGTAGTGGTAGAGGATGGAGAAAAGTCCTTCACAACTATTTTAAACACAGAATCAGATTTGAGCAATATTTTTGCTCATGTAGACAATGGTATTTTTCAAACAATTAAAGAAAGATTATTTATTTATTTGTTTATGTATTTGTTTGTTTATTTGTTTGTTTATTTGTTTGTCTGTTTATCTTAACAATAGTAGATTGATTTGTATTCAAGGTTATCCTATACGTCTCTTGTCCCTGGCTACTTCCTGGTTACCTTCTGTCTTTAATATTCAAGCAGTTTACCAACATGACATCGTTTGTTAAGTCTTTCTAATCCTTGTGTTTGTGTGAGTTCCAAGTTTCTGATTGTCTTGATCTGCCTTGAATCCTTGCTTTGTTTAATAGACTTGTCTTCGGATTCCCTTCTAGCCGTGTTGAGCCTGTTTGTTCGTGTTTTGTCCTTTATCACTGTAGATATTTGGATTGTGGTTTCGTTTTGTTTGCCGAGATCATTATTAAATCTTTTGCAAATGGACCTTCATTCTGCTTTTAAATCTCCGTCGCTGCACAATCATTTGGGATAATCGCGTCAGAGCGCTGTTCAGCTCTTGACTCTGATTTGTTATAGAGTGTTAATTAAAGTAGTCAGGGGGTAAAAGTAGCTCTGCTTCAGCACTGTCATGAATTGGAAGTGGAGGCAATAAATGGAATATTGTTCCATAGAACACACACACACACACACACACACACACACACACATATACTAACTAGCAAAAAAATTTATAAACATGGTGTGGAATTGCAAAGGGTCACTTCAAGATCAATATCAGCAAAAAAAAAAAAAAAAAAGTATATATATATATATTTGCTAGCATTACATTTCCCTTAATTTCAACTACTGTAGCAGACCTAAACCTGTTCCAGCATTCCAGCTCCATGAAGATGCTTTACATGGGTTGGAGTGGAAGATCTCCTACTACAGAGCTCTAACCACAACACTAGTGAACACCTTTAGGAGGAATGTGATTGCTGACTGCACTCCAGGCCTCCACAACTACACCTACATCAGTAAATGACACACAAATTTACACAAAATCTGTTGGAACATCTTCCCAGAAGAGTGAAGGTTATTAATACAAATGGGGACTAAATGTGAAATGAAATGTTCAGAAAGAATCTTAGGCACAGGGGTCCACAAACATTTGTCTGTGAGATTTGAGCAGAAACCCTGAGTGCAAAGAAAGAACACAACCCATTATTTTTTTCCTAATCCCCAAAGAAACAGTGGCAAGAGAAGTCAAATTGAACACTTGTATTAATAGCCTTGTGTGAGTTTTTATATTTAGTTATTCATTTATATATATATATATATATATATATATATATATATATATATATATATATATATATATATATATCAAATAAAAAAGGTATTTAGATGAAGAGTATACAAATCACAAGTTAAACTAGATGTAAACAATGTCCTATCTTTCTTTTTTTTTCATGAAGGCTTCTACAGATGACCATTTTGATTGAATCACTTTCTGCTAAAGTGAAGTCCAGTGTGAATGCGAGTAGCCTAGGTGTTGATATTGTTAGGTTAATTGCATTGGGTATGTCCGCCTCTCTGTCTTACACGTTTTTAAGACTGTCATGGCTTTAAAATAAGTGTACACTATATAGACAAAAACATTGTGGAACCCGACATGTTCAGCCATTTGTATTTGGAGGCATACAATTGCCTAGAATGTGTTTAGATGTTGTAGCATCTAAACTAGGAGACCCAAATCTGGCGAAGCATGTCAATGCCCATGTGCACGAAAGTTGGAGTGGGAAATCTTTAGAGCTCTGACCTCAACCTTATTGAAAACCTTAGGGACTTCACTAACACCCTTGTGGCAGAATCAAAAGGTCTCAATAAGTCTCAGTGTGAAAGATGGTGGACTTCTCATCAGGAGGTCATGGGTTTAAATCCCAGCACCAAAAAGCTGCCACTGCTGGGCCCTTGAGCAAGGCCCTTAACCCTCAGTGGTTTACCAGAGATAACTGTAAGTTGCTCTGGATAAGGGCATCTGCCAAATGCCATGAATGTAAATCTAACCAAACTACGCAATCATGAAAAACCTTCAATATTGCTAGTAGTTGATGTAGAATGTAATATTGCTGCATAAACTGCCATAAACGAATGGAATAATGGCATATTCCGACTCTGGAGACCGACACGAAGACACATCTCCATCCAGATAGTCATGACAAATCTGATCAATGATCTCTCCCTCCAATAAAGCAGTGAATGTGTCAGGAGTGGGGCGTCTGCTGAGCGGCTCTAATCTGCGAGGCTCTATCAGACCCTGCTCTCTTTCTCTCTCTATCATAACCGAGATTTATTTCACACCGGCTGTGTTCCAAATCTCTGTATGAACCATAAACCTGCAACACCGAGCACGATTTAAAGCTCTGTAGAGGAAAGTGAGCTGAGATGAACAATAAAAGTAGATGGATAGAGAGGCATGGTGTAGCATACAGCAAAATATATATATAAACTGTGGTATGTTTTTTTCTGTCCTTCTTTGATTTTGCTTCATCAGATTAAGACTAATGAGAAAAGTATTACGAGTCTGCAGCGGCGATTGAGAAGCGCCAGAGCATCATCGTGTATGATTTTCCATAATCTCCAGAAAAATGTGTCTAATTAAAGAGCTCATTATGATTCCTATCAAATGTCAATTACTTGAAGTGACTTTTTCTGGATTGGACTGTGCAGTGAGTGCAGCAGGATGTGAAAAGTCAGTAGATGTTGAAAAAAATGTATGTTATGAAGACAAGACAAAAGTATTGGGACACCTGATGTTTCCAGCCATATGTGGTTCTTCCTCAAACTGTTACCACAAAGTTGAAAGCCCACAATTGTATATAGGACGTCTAGCAATACATTTTTCCCCTTACTTGAACTAGGAGACCCAAACCTGTTTCAGCATGACAATGCCCCTGTGCACAAAGACGATCTATAAAGATATGCTTTACATTGGTTGGAATGGAAGATCTCAATATTAGGGAGCTCCTCTTACTGAACACCTTTGGGACGAATGTGAACGCTGACTGCATCACAGGACTCCACACCTACATCAGTACCGGACTTTACCAACACCCTTGTCCATGAATGAGCACAAATCTCAACAGAATCCAGTGGAACATCATCCCAGAGGAGCGGTGATTATTATAAGAGCAATTGGAGACTAAATATGGAATGAAATATAAAAAAACTCAGGTGTCCACAAACTTTTGTCTGAGATTTAAACATAAACCCCATGAGCAGAGAAAGAGAAAGAACAAAACTTATCATTCTTTCCTAATCCGCAAAGAAGCCTTGGCACGAGAAGCCTCATTAAACATTTGTGTTAATAGCCTTATATGCATTTGTTCGACTGACACATTGGGCCTGGTTTTTATTTGTATTTATTTATTTATTTATTTATTTATTATTTAGAACAAGCCTCATTGAGTTGCAATCCTCATGCGTGTCGTATTACAGCAGTGTCATTTTTACTTAAAACCCGAAATGTGCCGAGGGCTTTCATTTTTCTTTCTGGCGTTAAAAAAAAAATTTGACGAGTACAATAAACGATAATGGATATTGTGTTTTATTCCCTTTCAACAAGGGTTTTATATAAACTAGACATTCATGGATGACATCTTGTTTGTGGGTCTTCTCTTTCTCTAGCACTTGGGAGTTTGAAGTCACAAGCGACAACACTGCTTCATATTTATTTATTTATTTATTTATTTATTTATTTGTTTATTTATTCATTTATTCACCTCTTCCAGCCGAAAGTCTTCAGGAGAGACAAGTTCATGCTTTGTGCTTCATGGTTTTCTCAGTAACATGACTGAGGCTGGTGACAGAACAAGCTGCCACAATACAAACGATAACAAGAACTGACTTCTACAACGCTATATGCAGAGGTGGAAAGAGTAATAAATATTATATTTAAGTAAAAGTACGGTTACTTCAATAAAATTTTACTTCAGTACAAGTAAATTTATGGGTCAAAAAATCTATTTATTAAAAATAAAAAGTAGCTGATTTAAAATGTATAGTTACTAGCTACTAAACAGTAAAAAATAAATAAATACATAAAAAAATGACTAGTTTTTCTTTCTTGTTTCTTTATTTAGTAGTTATGTTTTACTTAGTAACAGTTCATTTAAATTGTAGTTTAGTACAATACTTCAAAAAAATACTTGAGTAAATGTAAAATTGTGATTTTAAAAACTGTGTAAGTAATTTGTTCTTTAGAAGTACACAAAGAATTGCTCAATTGCAGTAATGCGAGCAAATGGAATTCGTTACTTTATACCTCCGACTATATGCACATAAAAATGGAAAGAAAATATTAAAAAGTATATTAAAATATATAAAAAGAAATATTATAATTAAGGCAATCGTGAGGGGTATAAATGGAAAGAAAAACACTCCAAGAACACTCGCTGTAGTCAGATTTTGGCCAGTTGGGAGGTCCAGCTTCTATTAAATATGCACACTGTGAACTCCGAGACCACACACACACATACACACACACACTCCAAACTTTCCAAACTATTAATTGACCACAGGTGTGCTCAATTGCATATTCACAAACACACAAACACACACACACACACACACACACACACACACACAGATGCGCACATACATACATATATCCGGATGTTGAGAAGTTTTCCTGTCTAGCTCGAAGGACCAATGTTAGAGGGGTTTTCTTATCTTACTCGAAGGACCATATAAAGATTCTCACTAACTGGTATGCGCTGATCAGTGGATTGTACTTGCCCCAGCACGTCAGTAAAAACACGATACAGGATTCAGAACACTTTACTTTCTATACTGGGTATAGAATTGATTGCATATGAGGTGACTCTTGCTGTCTTCTGCTAGCTGCTGTTCAGTAGGTTGCGTGATGCAGAATGCATGCAGCAGCTCCGTGTTCTGGTCTTTTATACTCTTGGTGGAGGACGGTGTACTGTGATGTCACAGATAGCTTGTCATTGCTTGGTAAACTGTATTTCTGCCTCTAGTGGTGAAGCATGGAATTACAACTAAATAGGAATCCTTTCTAACAACTATAATACGCACTTTAAAAGAGACATTGATTCACAAGCTGAGGTCAAACTCATTATGACTTGCTGCTTTGTTGTACCAAGCCTTTGGTTTCTTAGGCCATGTTCACACTAACATTTTTTCATTGGAAATCAGATATTTTTCTTTCCTGTTTTGGCCTTCCGTCACCACTGAGACGGCGTTTTCCACACTCTCCAAGGTTAATACATTTGAAAACAGTGTTTTTACGTCGCACTGTGGACTGTGAAAACGAAGGCGTTTGAAAAACGATGCTGCACTTTTAGGCATTGGCGCAACGTTTAAAGAACCGGAAAGTAAATAAACGGCAGGCAGAAATGCCTCAGGTCGAAGCGCCTTATGTTTTGCTCACGCACAATACAGGGATTTAAGCAGAGGGAAGTAACGAATTACCAATACTTAGTTACTGCACTTAAGTAGATTTACTAGTTACATCGTTACTCAAATATCTGTACTTTCTACTTCTTACATTTTTAATACATGCTCATTACTTTAGTTTCAATCTATTTGGTGAAATGTCCATATTTTTTCTTCTTACTGCGACATTTTTAGCACGTTTTTTGTGATTGAGGTGCTTTTTAAATCTACCACTCATTCTCTCACACACCACAGACGTAGACTAGTTTATGAAGCTCACAATGAGCAGGCAGAAGGCAGTAAGAAGTTTGGGGTTGACGTGGATGAGACAGAGGGAGTCAGTGATGAGAACATGACTGAGAACAGAGACTTTCCTGATCACCTGATCATCATAATCTTTTTTCTGCTTGTGTTCTATATGGTGGATTTTTAACCTGGATACATTCATTACAGAACAACATTTTAAATTCTTTTTGTATTAATATATTAATTAGGGCTGTCAAAATGAACGCATTAATATCATGTTAAAGCAAATTAATTTTAACAACATTATATTAACATGTAATTTTCTGTTTGACTGTATTTATAAAGAATTTAAATGATGTCCTTTCTTTACTCAGTTAAAAAAAAAGAAAATCTTGACCAAAAATTACATTTGTTTTACTGATCTGTTTTACTGAAAATCGACCATTAAGCACACAATAAACCATCTGGGGTCGGCAAATGCGTTGGCGCATTTTGTGAATTTTTTTCTTCATAACGCAGAAACTAAATAAATTACTTTGTCTTTTTGATCGTACAGATAAGAGATTAAATAAATCATTCAAATCTGTAAAGGGTCTACTTTTATTTGTATATACTTATAATTACAACAAAACGGTGTGCTTTTGTAAAATAAAGAAAACCGACAGGGGGCGCTCTCTGCTATATCTGTCTCCTCTATTCACAGACACATAAATAAAACATCCTGAATCTCAGTGAATACTTACCTCACAGACATATAAACTATATAAATAGAAAGCTCATTAAATGTCCACTTTAAAATAAACACATATCCTCTGATTATGTAATTCATATGAAAGATAGAAGAGGTACAGTTTAAAGCATAAAGGTACAGTTTTACAGCATAAAGAACAGTTTTAACTTAAAGGCACTTAAACAGTTCATTTCTCCAAAAGTTTAGCTGAAATACTTTGCTGAAATACTTGCCAAAAGTTTTATTTACTAGTTGAAGATTTCTTTTTTGTGTGATCCAGTTCATCCCAGAGCAATTCAATAGGATTTGAGTGTGTGTTCAATGTGCATGCTGCTCCATGATAAATAGGATTTTTGCTCTTGAATTAATGCTTCCAGAACTTGGAAGTCCTCAGAACTTGGCAGTCGAAGCGCAAGTGCATGGTGTTGAAGTTCCTTTTATTTTCCAGAATAAGTCTTCAACCTTCCATGCTTCAAAACAACCCTAAACCAATAGGCTTCCACCTCCATGTTTGACTGTGGGGGTGAGACATATTTCGGACTCATCTGACCACAAAAAATAATATAATACGTATTTTCCTAAATCAGAAAAATGAGGATAATGAGATAAATCACACTTTGTTAAATTTATGTAATTGTATTGGACTTTATGAGCTTTTAATGAGCAGGCAGCATTAAAACAAACACTAGTGTTTTAATGACAGAGTTATCAATGCTCTGGTTTCCATAGTCCATGTTCAAGCAAAAAACTTTCAAAGGTGGTCTAATGTTTCTCTTCATTATTTTTTTTCACAATGCTTTTATGTTGTAAAAATGTGCAATCACAGGAAAACGAAGGGGTGGCACAACATTCTATTATATAATCGTTCAGCATCTGAAAGTGAACGGTCTCCACGGCAACCCTGCTGTCTGATCCATCTCTGACAGATTATAATGAGGTTGTTACTTACTTACAATCTACTCTGCATGGGAAAACCGAATCAGAGTACGACTCTATAAATCATCACCCAAGCAATGATGGTGTCAGCGGTCAGGACAGATGATTCAATTCAATTCTATTCAATTTGTTTTTATTTGTATAGCGCTTTTAACAATGAACATTGTCTCAAAGCAGCTTTACATGAATAATGTGATTAAAAATAAATATGTTTTGTGTAAGTGTAAGTTTGTTCCTGATGAGCGAGCAGGTGGTGACTGTGGCATAAGGAAGAAACCTTGGGGGGACCAGACTCAAGAGGGAACCCATCCTCAAGTGTGGATTATACAGAAATGGGGGATTATACTGTACATGTCTTGTTGATCAAATCCAATTTGGGCTGATTAAATTAACATTCGCTCATTTCGATCGGATCACTGAAAACTAGAATAATCGACTCAATGTGTTTAAACAATCTCTGGATTTTGCCTGCTATATGAAGTACATTTTATTGATTAATTTTAATGACTTTATAAAAGGTAAATGTACTTTATAATTGAAAGTGAAATTCCTCTTCATTTTCAGCTTTTCAACAGGGTGTTCCTTTTTTCTGGATTTTTGCTTGTTGGATGAGCACATTAAAGATATAACAAGTGAGATATATTTAGTTATTTCTGTCTATATTTTAAAACCTTTAATTTCATAAGACTTTTTTATATCCACTTTATATGGACCTTTCCAGCCATATATGTTTCCTCCCCAAACTGGTACCACACAATTGTATAGGATGCCTTTGGATGTGGTTGCATTTTATTATGAACACCTTAGGGATTAATCGGAACCCAGACTGCACCTGCTCCTCACTCTAAATTAAAGTATGAGTTTACTTATTGCCTTGTGGCTGAATAGAAACAAATTTCCACAAGTACACTCCAAATTCATGTGGATTATCTAGGGAAATAAGCTTCCCAATGTATACAGCTATGGGAGATTTCGTTGCGATGCTTTCTCTCCAAACACTGGTATAGTATCAGCTATTAAGGGAATATATGTTGGGAAAAAAATGCAGTTTATCACTCCAGAATAATTCCAGAAACTGGGAAAATCAATGCCAACTCATCCTGAATCTCTTCTGGAAGCCAAAACCTCGCACTAACACACGTAATGTTGTTCTTCTCTTTAATTATCTCATCACCAGCACTGGCTCTTAATTGCTGGATTGTCTTTTGCAACTAAAGTAGTGAACACAAGTCAGAGGAGACACGTGCTGGGGTTTGAGTGTGGGTCACAAGAGGCCTTCAAACAGGAAATTACTGCTTTATGTACAGGTATGATACGAGAAAATGTGAAGAGATTCTGCAAATCCGGTGTATTTTTCTACATTTTATGAACCAAATTATCAATCAACCAATCTGTCTTTCTGTCCTGCCATTCCTCCATTTATTCCATCCATCCACACTGTGTGCATAATTATTAAGCAAATACTGAGGATTAATTTCATTATTGAGCAACTACAGTGCTCCCGGTCAATCCAAAATGTTAATAAATCTCAAACCTGCATATTTAAAAAAAGTAAAAGTGGTGTTTTGGCTTTATTAGGAGAATATCTATGTGTGTAGAATTATTGGACAACTATTAGTGTGCAGATTAAGTGAGAAAAATAAACATTTCTGACATTTTAGTAAGATAATATAAAATAAAACTGTGACCAATATAATTACTATTTATTTTTAATAATAGTTGTAAGAATTCCATTCATGGAGTCTGTCAGGTTTTTTTTAATCTGTTTACAATCAAATTTTTGCAGCAGCATCCACAACTTCCCAAACACTGTTCAGACATGTGTACTTTTTTTTACTTCTTTATCAATCTTCCATTTAAGAAGGGCACACAAGCGCTTAATTGGGATTAAGTCAGGTGAGAAATTCTTATTCTTTCACTTTAAGGCCTTTACTGGCTACATAAATATCATTGTCTTCTTGAAGGAATGTACCACTGCTTAAAGAAAGTGTCTTCTAAAAACTGTCAGTAAGTTTGGGAGTTGAATTTGAGGAATTTGAGTCCATCTTTTATTCGAAAAGGTTCAACTAGCTCATTTATAGTAATAGCAGCCCTGTACCTCATCTCCAACTTGCAGGCATCTGAGTCAAAGTAAAGTTTTGTGCCTGTCTCTTATTCAGCCACGTGCCCATCAGTCTGCTCTGTCAAGAGTCTCATCTCATCAGTCCATTAAACCTTTGAAAAATCTGTCTTCATATAGATCTTGTCCCAGTCTTGACATTTTAACTACCGTGTCTTGTTCTGTGGTGGTCGGGTTTCAGGCAGTGGTGGATAAAGTAGACAAAGTAGTTAAGTAAAAGTAGAGATACAGTAAGTAAAATATGACTTTAAACTTTCACTTTAGTAAAAGTACAAAAGTATTTGCCTTCCTATTATCCTCTTGTCTATTGTTGTCAGGCAAAAGAACGTGCCGGAAATCGAAGTAAAATCCACAAGGCTTTTTAATGAGAAAAGAACAGGGCAAAGCACAAAAAAGGAAACCCGAGGTTTACTAAACCAGGTAAGAGCTGTGATCAGGCAAAAGCAAAACAAAAAACCCCTAGAGTCACGTAGTCAATGAAAACACAATACTGAGTATCTTGGGTAGTCCGACAGTGTTCTACGCCTAAGCTGTAGAACGGACAATGAGCTGGTGGAGGAACAGGGGTTATATAGTATGGGAGCTGATGAGGGCCAGGTGTAGCTGATTAGTAAGTGGGAGAGTGGCTTGGAGTGATAAGTGAAGGTGTGGCTGGTGGATCCCTGACAATTGTCCTCTTTGCTTAATCAACTCAGTTTATGTGAAAAGACTCTAATGTGACTCTCAGAACACTGATCTCTTAATAGAATGATATCAGTGACTTAAACACTGATTTAGTCATCAGTCTAAAACCTTCCTTTCAATGATGCAAATAAGGACACTCCGTTGATTATTTTCAGCTTTTAAAAGCTCCTTTTTGCTTCAGCTACAATCACTGGATGAGTAAAATATCTGAGAGCTTTATCAGAAATATCACCCTAAATGCATTTATCACACAATTAAATACACGTCATGAGTCTTTTAAGCTGCACTGGAGATTCTCCTTAATGAACTCAGTTCAGGACCTTTTCAGTACAATCACAGAAAACCTTTATGACATCACTTTAATTAAAGCGAACCAAATCTATAAGTGCTGTTTAACTACAATCCAACTACACTAGTTTGTCTGTTTTGTTGCTACACATCTTATGATAAACTACATAATAAATATTGTTGCTCTACGTGTAAAAGAATAGCAGGCAACAGAACAGAAAGTGATTTACAGTTATCAGCATATTTCATTAAATGCATTAGCCTTTACTGTCTTAATAACGAGATGAGATGAGCTGCATACACACCTTTATCTTTTGCACATACGCGAAAAAACTATTAAGTACAGTAACGAATTACATTTACTTTGTTTCTGTCCACTACTGGTTTCAGACCTCTTTTCTTGGCCAAGTCTCTGAGGACTGAAGACCTTGTATTTCTGGGGACTCCAAGTACAGTAGGTTGCAGAAGGTTTAATTCTTCTCAAATCTTAGTCAGTTAAGTTGCGTCTTTTTTTTTTGCGCCCGTTGACTATTTTTGGACAAAACGTTTGATGTTTCTGTGATAATGTCCCAAATCTGAGTTCCCTCAGGAACATATTAAGTTGCGAACAGCAAGTTTGTTTAGTCTCCGCCTCAGAATTTGAGTGTATGTTTTATTATTATTAAACTGAAAAGCATACACAACAATGCCCGGGGTAAATAGAGAAACGAGAAGTGGCTAATGGCTAACGCTAGCGATATGGATTCTTTAGCATTTTATGTCAAGCTTCAAGGACTTTTCCTATAGAAGAAAATCCTGACAATGTGTGAATGAATGAAGGATGGAAGGAATGAAAACATTTGTTAAATCTTCTGAAATATTTAGAACAGTTACATTTTAACAGTTTAAATTATGAAATTATGAAATATCAAATAAAACACACACACACACACACACACACACACACACACGCACACATACATCTGTATTACCTAAATAAGGTCTAACAAATTTAAACTATTTAATAAAAATTTTCCATTTATTAAATTATAAATGAATTAAATTATTCAATCGTTTTAATTTGTGCAAATTTAATCAATATAAAAAAACCGTGTATTGCATTCATTAGATTTTTTAGATTAGATTTTTTTTTATAAAAAATTATTTCATTTAAACACGCAGGCATTTTATTTAAAACAATTTGAAAAAATTAAAATGATGATGTTCACAAATGTTAATAATAAACTGCATTAATAAAAAAATATATATAATAATTAGCATATATGATTGCATATAATCTCATTGATCTCATTTATACAACTGCACAGGATTTAATCTTCTGATCACTACATTTATTTAACAAAGGTGGCAATAATTCTGGTGCAAATTTTACACTGCATTAAAAAAATTTGCCTTCATCACATACTGTCGACGGTCAGAGAGAGTGCATACAGTATAACAGGTTTACAGCTGTGATAAGAACAGAATCGAGGATACAGCAGGGAGGAAAATATGCAGTCAGAAGTAGCCGAGCTTTGGTAGCTGATTAAACTGAATATATTAAGAATATAAAAGATGACCTCTGATATGATTATACTGCATTGCGACCTTCTTTCCTTCTCTCTTTAATGCAGTGTAAAGTGTGTGTGTGTGTGTGTGTGTGTGTGTGTGTGTGTGTGTGTGTGTGTGTGTGTGTGTTATTCAGTGTATAGTACAGTTGCAATGTTTTCAAATGTTTTTGGACACCAAAATATAAGATTATGTGCTTTTTTTAAACTAATTATTTCACATTTTATCCAAATGTACTATTATAATAACCTTCACTGTTCTGGGAAGATACTGAATTTTCTTCTGAGAAAATGCTCTACTGGATTTTGAAGTGTGCTTGTGGAAATTTGTGCTCATCCGGCATTCATCCCAAAGGTGTTCAATATGGTTGGAGCTTTATAGCAGGAGATCTTCTACTCCAACCCATGTACAGCATATCTTAATGGAGCAGGCTTGTCATGCTGGAACAGGTTTGGGTCTCCTAGTTCAAGGTTACATAGGTTACAGTACAGTGATTATGTACAAATAAGTGAATAAAACGTGTTCCAAAGGCCAGGGCAAGTCAAAATCAAACTATCTTAATAACAAAACACAGAGCATGAAAACAAAATTAAGCGTCGGCAATGCAAGCTCCAAATTCCGACTTCTGATCCGACTTTATAAGATGCTTCATGGTGGTGATTTTGAGGACGAGGGATTGGCTTCATTAGTCTGGAGCGCAAGAAGGTCCGGATTGGAATCTGGAATGGCACCTGCACAGACTAAACATACTAACACACCCATCCCATACAACACATGAAATATTTTAGTTATAACAACCAAGGGCTTCCCACTACACCTTTGACTTTCTGGCACTTACTGATACCTGGATATCCACACAGAACACTGCTACACCAGCTGCTCTGTCTTCTGCCTATGCTTTCTCTCACTCACCAAGAGAAACCGGTAGAGGTGGTACAGGTTTACTGTTGTCACGGAGATAGTGTTTCACACCTCTCCCTTTGTCTTATCTAACCTTGTCTTCTTTCGAATTCCATGCAGTTTCAGTTACCTCTCCAATCAACCTCTTCATCATTGTCATCTACCGCCCTCCTGGTCCCTTTGGAGACTTCCTAGAAGAGATGGACACACTCCTCAGTACTTTCCCTTCTGACAGCACCCCTCTGACAGTTCCTGGTGACTTCAACCTCCCATCTGACAAACTTCAGTCATCTTGCCTTCTGACTTTTCTGAATACCTTCTTCTTGACATTTAACAGCTGCCCTTCAAAACACAAGAGAGGAAATACCCTGGACCTGGTTTTCACCTGCCCTACACTAGCTACAGACATGACTGCCACTCCACGGAAAATTTTTTTACATGTCTCTCTTATCCGTCCTAACTTTCACTCCATCTCTCCCTCCTCTGTAGCTTCCTGTACTCTTTCATCTCTTCCTGACCCTGACTCATTTTCCTCTCTACCCTTGGACCTTGCTACTGACTCCTTCCTCTCAACTCTTTCCTCGAATATGGACCTCCTCTGCCCCTTGACTACAATACCCAAGAAGGCTTCATGTCCCACACCCTGGCTGTCAGAAGTTTTGCGCAGCAATCGTCGAGAACTTGATTGAGATCAGCAAAGAGAATGTGGAAAAAATCACAACTCGATGTAGACCTCGCATCTCACCGTGCACTCCTAACCAAATTTTCTCTGGATGGGACTTCTGCTAGAACTACCTTCTACAAGGAAAAGCTCATGGCTTCTGCACAAGATCCTCATAAGCTCCACAACATCTTCTCTTTTCTTACTCAACCCCTCTACAACACCTGCTCCATCCTCCCTGACTGCTAATGACTTTGCCTCCTTCTATGATGAAAAGATGAAGGAAATCTGCTAGACCCTTTTCTTCCTCCCCAACAATGACTACACAACACAGCCAGGAATCCGCTACTCCTTTGTTGTCAAGCTTCTCAACCTTAACAGAAGATGAGATACTGCAAGTCATCCAATCTTGCAATCCCACCATCTGTCCTCTGGATCCAATCCCTTCAACTATGCTTCACACCATCACACAAGATCTCCTGCCCTTTATCTCCACAATCATCAATGGGTCCGTAACATCTGGCTATGTGCCAACTACCTTCAAGCAAGCAAGGGTCATTCCCATCTTAAAGAAACCTGCTCTGGACCAATCAGACATCAACAACTACATACCGGTATTACTTCTCTCCTTTCTTTCTAAATCTCTGGAATGCACTGTATTTAAACAACTGTCTGGCTATCTCTCACAGAACAACCTCCATGATTCAAACCAGTCTGGGTTCAAAGCGGCACATTCCACAGAGACGGCCCTTTTGGCTGTTTCTAAGAAACTGCATGTTGCTCAATCAGCCGAGCGCTCATCTGTACTTATCTTCCTGGAACTTTAAATTAGTGATTTTTTACTTTTACTTACTTGTACTTAAGTAAATTTCATTGAAGAAACAATACTTTTACCTGCGTAGAATATTTTATCACTCTTTCCAACTCTTATTATAAAAAAAGATAAGTATAATACTAGTGTTTTTAAAAATAATCTAATTATTTATATATTATTTAGGTCAGCTCATAATTTAAATAAGGGTGAACCTAAATAGTCCAAATTGCACACTCACCATATTTAAATCATCCTTTCGAAGGATCCTGCGATCATAAGCTGAGTTGTTTGATCGCTCTCTCGCTCTCTCTCTCCCTCTCTTTTTCTCTCTCTCATTATTCATTATTATTTGCAACCCGTAGCATTGGGTAGCCATGGAAACTAGGCAGTGTTTATGGCAAAAAGCAATCAGTGGGTTCAATGGGTTTATTTGTCAAGCTTCAATGTCCTTATATAAGGATCTCATGAGAATAATTATTTTATGCTCAGTTCCAGGCAGAGACACAAAAAAAGAAAAAAAACAAGAAGAAATGGACACAAGGCATAAATAAATGTGCTTCAATAGTGTTACATGACAGTGTGAAATGGAAGGTCTGGGTTTTCCCTAGCATTTGAGTGTGTGTGTATATGTCAGTAGATGTGAGAGGATTAGTGGACACTAATCCCCTGCATGACAGCAGGACACACACACACACACACACACACACACACACACACACACACACACTTTCCACATTTTGTAGTAGTAGTTACTTCATGCAAGTGAATTGACTATCACTGGTGTAATCGCAACATTATAGACAGAAAAGCATTGTCATGCCTCTGATTCATTTCCCACTTTACCCAGTCGCTGACTTTCAGTCGATGGCTTCCTCTATGCCGAATTGCCTTTTTGCCACGTTCCTCCTAATATATCTCTCTTTGGAGTGTGTATTAATGCAGAAGTACACCATTGTGTGTGATCACATGCTTCGTTGGTGACGGACATTCGGCATAAATCATACCTGAATATTAACTCGGTCGTTTCCTCGGGCAGTGCAGGCTGAGAGGAAAGCCCTGAAATGGAGCTGTCTGTATTTCACAAATGTCAATGTCGAGATAAAAGCGCATTTGGACCTGAAATGGCTTTTATTCTTGTTTGAAATAGGAGTGTCAAACTCATAACACGCTCGTACCTGTCATTATACATCTTCACAATACTGCCCATTTGTCTGTTCAGGCAAAAGGGAATATCAGGTCTTTGTGTGTTTGATTCCAAGCTCTGAGGTCCTAAACAGGCTTGTAAGCATTTCAGAAGACTGGATAAATAAACCAGGCATCACAAAAGTAACATTATATATATGAGGAATAATCATTGTCACAAGCACCCACAAGGCTGTAGAGTAGCATAAATTCTGTACCAGCTTCATTGTAGAAAGTGTGAACAGGAAGAACAAGAAGAAAAGCAATACGGCATGAAAAAATGTCTCCTAAACAATTTATACCAGATGAACATTAATAAAAAAAGTTTAATCTTTTTTTCTCAGTCCTAAAGAACTTTCACAGTTAGACATTTATTTGAGTTTTTAATGAACATTGCATTTAAAAATAATTAAATAAATAGATTGTTTTTCAATACATACTGCATCCCATCACATCCTTATTATCAGTGTGACCATCTGTCGGGGATTGGCAAATCTTTCAACACTGGAACTAGAACTAAAATTCGATAAGTAAACTCGCTGATTCGCATCGGTGCATCGGCATAAAAGTTAATGAGGCGATGCATCAATTTAAAAAGTGTTAGCATTTTTGAATCAGGAAAGAACGACTGATTTATATATAAATATTAGTAAATGCTATTTTTATAAAACATTAATTTGTGATCAATATTTAAGATATATATATATATATATATATATATATATATATATATATATATATATATATATATATATGTCAGGGATTCCCCTGCCACGCCCCCCTCAGTAGCTGTCCGAGATTCCCCTGCCATGCCCCCTTTGGCCGCCGTCAGAGATGCACCCTGCCACGCCCCCCTCGGTAGCGTTCATGGTGCCTCATTATCCCATGCCTGCCTAATCACCGACAGCCGTGACTCGTTATGGTTCTGACTATATGAACACACGTTCTCGAGTCACAGGCTGTCGGTCCTTGTGTTGTCATGCTGGTGATACCCTTGGCTGCTCGACCGCCAGCATTCCCCGCTGGTTCCGTTCCCTATGGATTACTCTTAGCCGCTGCCGTTAACTTTCGTTTTGGACTCAAGGTTTCATTTTGGATTACTCGTCTCGAGCGGATATTCTTCGTTTGTTTTCTCGCCTCGGCAGCAGTGAGTGTTTGTTGAACTCTTTTGGTTTGAATTAATAAACTATGATTGACTTGCTTCCGCTTCCGCGTCCTGTCCGTCAGCCTGACAGAAGGACCGACCAAAACCGAAAGCGGAATCGCCCTCCCGCGATTTCGGCCGCGATGAAGTGGCAGCCGAACCCAGCCTCGGATTTTCGCCGGGGATTCCAAGCTGCTTCTCGCGGCTCAAAGCCACAGAAGCCGGAGCATGAAAGCGCGGCTGCGCCACGCCCCTCCGCGAGCGCGAGGGAATTTCCGGCTCGCTTCTCCGGGAAAGGAGAAGAATTGAACGGGTTTCTGAAGAACATCGGCGAGTATGTGGAGGAAAATTCTTCCCAGTTTTCCTCCGAAAGAGCCAAGATCGCCTTCTGCGTTTCTCTCCTGTCTGGTGATGCTCTCTCTAAAACCAGCCGGTTATGGAGCGCCAATGGGGGCAATTTCGGCTCACTCGCCAAATTCTGCGAGCTTCTTCTGGGGATGTGTGGGATGGAGGTGGTGGATCTCCACGGCAGTCCCCTTGAGGATGAAGAAGCTGCGTTCCGTGGTTCTTCAGAGCGCGTGGCACCATTTCAGGATTCTCAAGGGTGCTCGGCTCCATCCCTGGGCATCAAAGAACGCAAGGCTCAGTTCCCGGGTTTCCACGGACACATGGCCCTGCCCCTGGGTCAGTACAAGCGCGCTGCTGTGTTCAGGGGTTCTCGTGGACGCTCTGCACCATCTCCGAGCGTCTGCGAGCGCTCTTCGCCACAGTGTCTCCACGAGCGCGCCTCTACGCCACAGTGTCTCCACGAGAGAGCCGAGGCGCCACAGACCCGTCACGAGAGAGCCGAGGCGCCACAGACCCGTCACGAGAGAGCCGAGGCGCCACAGACCCGTCACGAGAGAGCCGAGCCGCCACAGACCCGTCACGAGAGAGCCGAGGCGCCACAGACCCGTCACGAGAGAGCCGAGGCGCCACAGAGTCGTCACGAGAGCGCCGGGCCGCCACAGAGTCGTCACGAGAGCGCCGGGCCGCCACAGAGTCGTCACGAGAGCGCCGGGCCGCCACAGAGTCGTCACGAGAGCGCCGGGCCGCCACAGAGTCGTCACGAGAGCGCCGGGCCGCCACAGAGTCGTCACGAGAGCGCCGGGCCGCCACAGAGTCGTCACGAGAGCGCCGGGCCGCCACAGAGTCGTCACGAGAGCGCCGGGCCGCCACAGAGTCGTCCGAGAGCGCCGGGCCGCCAGGTCGTCAGAGTTCCGCCGAGGGTGCCGCTCAGCCTCAGAGTTCCGCCGAGGGTGCCGCTCAGCCTCAGAGTTCCGCCGAGGGTGCCGCTCAGCCTCAGAGTTCCGCCGAGGGTGCCGCTCAGCCTCAGAGTTCCGCCGAGGGTGCCGCTCAGCCTCAGAGTTCCGCCGAGGGTGCCGCTCAGCCTCAGAGTTCCGCCGAGGGTGCCGCTCAGCCTCAGAGTTCCCAAGAGAGCTCGCTCCCGGTCCAGAGTCCCCAAGAGAGCTCGCTCCCGGTCCAGAGTCCCCAAGAGAGCTCGCTCCCGGTCCTGAGTCCCCAAGAGAGCTCGCTCCCGGTCCTGAGTCCCCAAGAGAGCTCGCTCCCGGTCCTGAGTCCCCAAGAGAGCTCGCTCCCGGTCCGGAGTCCCCAAGAGAGCTCGCTCCCGGTCCGGAGTCCCGCAGAGAGGTCAGGCCGTGAAGGGGTCGTCGTACCGCCGCCTGGCCGCGAAGGGGTCGTCGTACCGCCGCCTGGCCGCGAAGGGGTCGTCGTACCGCCCCCAGGTCCTCCTCTGGTCGACGTCTCGCCCCCAGGTCCTCCTCTGGTCGACGTCTCGCCCCCAGGTCCTCCTCTGGTCGACGTCTCGCCCCCAGGTCCTCCTCTGGTCGACGTCTCGCCCCCAGGTTTCCCTCATGGCGACGTCGGGCCTCCAGGTTTCCCTCATGGCGACGTCGGGCCTCCAGGTTTCCCTCATGGCGACGTCGGGCCCCCAGGTTCCCCGCAGGGCGACGACAAGGCGCTCCAGAGGCCCTACGAGGGTGTCGTTACGGGTCAACGTCCTGCCGAGGGTGCCTCTGTGTTCCTGGTCTCCGTGGAGGATGTCTCTCCGCCGCCTGTCTCCAGGAAGGTCGTCGCTCCGCCGCCTGTCTCCGTGGAGGACGTCGCTCCGCCGCCTGTCTCCGTGGAGGACGTCGCTCCGCCGCCTGTCTCCGTGGAGGACGTCGCTCCGCCGCCTGTCTCCGTGGAGGTCGTCGCTCCGCCGCCTGTCTCCGTGGAGGACGTCTCTCCGCCTCCTGTCTCCGTGGAGGAAGTCTCCCCGCTCCAGGTCTCCGCCGAGGTCGTCGCTCTGCCTCCTGTCTCCGCCGTGGACGTCGCTCGGCCCCTGGTCTCCGCCGAGGGCGTCGCTCGGCCCCTGGTCTCCGCCGTGGACGTCGCTCGGCCCCTGGTCTCCGCCGTGGACGTCGCTCGGCCCCTGGTCTCCGCCGTGGACGTCGCTCGGCCCCTGGTCTCCGCCGTGGACGTCGCTCGGCCTCAGGTCTCCGCCGTGGACGTCGCTCGGCCTCAGGTCTCCGCCGTGGACGTCGCCCGGCCTCAGCTTCCGGCCCTCACGAGGACCGCTGGTCCGTTCCGGATCCCAGCCGAGGTCGCTGCTTTGCCTTGGGCCCCTTCCGATCCTCCCCGGCTCCGCTGCGATGCTCACGGGGCCTCTTTTGTCCCGGGTCGATTGGAGAGGCCTTCCTCGGAGTGCCCCGGCCCGCCTGGCCTGGGTGGGTTTTGGGGCGTCAGGTGCCGCCCCTGAAGGGGGGGGTACTGTCAGGGATTCCCCTGCCACGCCCCCCTCAGTAGCTGTCCGAGATTCCCCTGCCATGCCCCCTTTGGCCGCCGTCAGAGATGCACCCTGCCACGCCCCCCTCGGTAGCGTTCATGGTGCCTCATTATCCCATGCCTGCCTAATCACCGACAGCCGTGACTCGTTATGGTTCTGACTATATGAACACACGTTCTCGAGTCACAGGCTGTCGGTCCTTGTGTTGTCATGCTGGTGATACCCTTGGCTGCTCGACCGCCAGCATTCCCCGCTGGTTCCGTTCCCTATGGATTACTCTTAGCCGCTGCCGTTAACTTTCGTTTTGGACTCAAGGTTTCATTTTGGATTACTCGTCTCGAGCGGATATTCTTCGTTTGTTTTCTCGCCTCGGCAGCAGTGAGTGTTTGTTGAACTCTTTTGGTTTGAATTAATAAACTATGATTGACTTGCTTCCGCTTCCGCGTCCTGTCCGTCAGCCTGACAATATATATATATATATATATATATATACAGTACAGACCAAAGGTTTGGACACACTTTCTCATTCAAAGAGTTTTCATTATTTTAATGACTATGAAAATTGTAGATTCACACTGAAGGCATCAAAACTATGAATGAACACATGTGGAATTATATATGGAATTATATACATAACAAAAAAGTGTGAAACAACTGAAAAATGTCATATTCTAGGTTCTTCAAAGTAGCCACCTTTTGCTTTGATTACTGCTTTGCACACTCTTGGCATTCTCTTGATGAGCTTCAAGAGGTAGTCACCTGAAATGGTCTTCCAACAGTCTTGAAGGAGTTCCCCGAGAGATGCTTGGCACTTGTTGGCCCTTTTGCCTTCACTCTGCGGTCCAGCTCACCCCTAAACCATCTCGATTGGGTTCAGGTCCGGTGACTGTGGAGGCCAGGTCATCTGGCGCAGCACCCCATCACTCTCCTTCTTGGTCAAATAGCCCTTGATGCCTTCAGTGTGACTCTACAATTTTCATAGTCATGAAAATAAAGAAAACTCTTTGAATGAGAAGGTGTGTCCTAACTTTTGGTCTGTACTGTATATATAAAAAAAAAAAAAAAAAAAAAAAAAAAATATATATATATATATATATATATATATATATATATATATATATTAATATTTCTCCTCACTAAACTGTTTCTCGGGCACATTCACTAAGCATCACTGCTGCTACATGAATATGACCTATCACAGCACTATGGAGGCGTGTCCTGAAAGTCACATACAGTAGAATACAGATTAACATGGCAGAGGTAGAGCTGCAAGTTTTAAAAACATATATAAACATATATAAAAATGTCCAGTTACTCTTTACTCAACAACATTTATAATTAAATAGATGTATTCTTTACTCCACTCTATTTTAATTGATGATGAGTATCACCAATAACATTTTGCATTTTGCAAGATGTCATTAACACTTCCCTACCCTCATCTGTAGCCTGTGAGCAACTTTTTAACCCCGCTTTAGTTTCATTGAAAAATCCGCCCTTAGCTTGAATACCAGCTTTACACACTAATCCCCAATCAGTTCAATATGATTTAGGTGAGGTGACTGGGCAGGCTGTTCCATGACAGATATCACTCCAGACGATTGTTTGCTCTATTAATAACATTTGCAGTGTTTGGAAGGGTTCAGCAGTTTCAGCAGTTGGTTGTGCTGCGATTTGGACTCATTACCTTTTGATCAAGTTACTATGGTATAACTATGTTTTTTATTGTCTTTTTGTACCAAGGTTTATTGATGGTTAATGTATGTGGGTTATGTGAACAATCCCTAAATTGCTGGAAAGACAATTTTTGACAGTGTCGTTGGGTATTTCTTTATATGAAAATAATGTCTGCAGAAAAGTCTATCTCCAGATGCTGGGGTTGACACCACAAGGGGGTCTGAACAACCAGGCTACATGAGTCAGAGAAAAACATAATAATGAAGTAAAAAAATAAAAAAAAATAATTAAAAAAAGGGACAAAAACACATGCATTATTATAACAATAATTATGAAGAAAATATATTACTAAATAGGTATCAAAGTAATATTGCAACTCTGTTTGTAGTCAAAAAGCTTTAAAGCTTTTAAGTGGCTACATTAATGGAAAACGAATGCATTTTTCCCTGACTGCTCTATTATTCTCTTTCATATGCGAGAAGCCACGACATCAGAGGAACAGAGGATCCTTTTGTTAAGCACCGAGCAATAACATTTCAGTGACATTTAATTCCACAGTTTAGCACTTTTATTTAAATGGGAAAGTGGACTTGGATGAATATGTCACCAGGGAATGAGATATGGAAATCTCTGTCAGATTTGTGTTTAAACACTTTCTCCTGGATGTCATGCTCTACTGCATGCAGATTTTCATGCTGAGGTCAAAGTATACACCACATAACATCTAAGCAGTGTATAGATGATTGGATGTTTCCTTTTGCTTGTATTTGATCTGAACAATAGGCAAAACATGCCAGTGAATTGGGGGACATGGTGAGCGTAGGTGCTGTCTGTAATGGACATGGGTTTTTGGTTATCAATGGAGGTTTATTTTAGTGTGCAAAAACATAAGAAATAACTGGTTTGTGATAACAAGTAATTAAAAGATTTGCATGTACTTAAAAAAAATAAAATGGGGATAGATCTATCATGAGTTGACAGTTAGATTAGAACAGTTATTGCAGGATTTTTTCATGACAGAGTGTGTTCATGTGGATTTCTGAGAATCATAGCCTCCATTTTCTTTGCAACATTTATAACAGATTACAGAGGAATAACTATGAAATCTATAAACAGCAATTTGTCTCAATATGTACCAGGTAGAGAAGTGCACAGTTTGTTGAATGCAATGGATGATTGTTGAATGCAATGGATGATTGAAGACTTGGTTAACCTAGGAGAGCGGGTACTTTGGTTTTTATCATGCCAAAAGGAAAGGTCTCCGATGCACCCTACGATGCCTGTTGTGTTTTTTTCTGATCAGGGAAGAGTCACACAGCAAACAAAGTGGTGCATACATTCTTCTTCAACTCAAAGCAGACAACAGACAAGTATATTTACAGTACACACTGGACAAAACCTGAGCTAAAACTGTTCTTTATTGAGTAACATTCCATATACATTACATACTTGCATCGTAAATATCCTATCGACACTGCACATGTTAACCATTTACGTTTATGGCATTAGGTGGATGCCGTTATCCAGATTGACTTGCTCAAGGCTCAGCAGTGGCAGCTTGGCAGAGTCCAATGCCTTAAACACTGAGCTACCACTCACTATACAGGAGACAGCAATCAAATGGTTTAGAAAATGACAAACACAAAAGATTGAGAAAGTTAAGGAAAGCAATAGTTTTGTCTTGAAATTGCTCTATAATGCAGGTGTGGGCAAGAGGGGCACCAGAATGTGAATAGAACAAAATGCAGAAAAAGCTAAAGTTCTGCGAGTTTGAAAAAAGGAATTAGAAAAAGGGGCTCATATGACTGGCAATTTCCTGTGACCTGCCAGGGAATGGAAAGGCAGTGAATGGAAAGGTTATTTCTACCTACACAGTGTAGATTATCTGGATATTTAAAAGATGAGCATCAACAGTTGCCCCCACACAGTCTACAGTATATAGCAGTGCAAATGTAGTTTTTATTTCCTGTTGAAGATGATTAAGAGCCCCTTTGATGAGCATTATTGTTCTACAAAGATCCTAGGTAGGATCAATTTGCTTGGAAAAATAGAAAAACAGGCTACACTTTTTAACAGGCTGGCACAGATATGTGACAGTCTCTTTTGACCAAGGTTTTGAAATCAGTTTCATACACTATGCAGTTCATATACTATACCTGTTCCGAGCTCTTCAGGACAGTTCTAGAAAGTCCAACAGGTGAGCTGCATGGTCATTTAAGATGCTGGCTGTCTTGTCAAATAGGTAGAATACACCCTTTCACAAAATAATGTTTAGCCACTTAGGTATTGTTTCAGTGAACTGGCACCTGCTGATTTGGAGGATGTCCAAAACATATGCAAGTACTTCTGGCATCCAAAACAATAAGTGAGCCCAGGAGTCCAATGCATCCATATGTGCCAAGTTAATAGGATAATAAGACTACTGACAGTAATGTTCTCTTGTACAATACTATTTTTCTTTTATTTAGAGAACATTCAGGCTGCTGGCAGCAACAATTCATAGTAAGTACCATATGTACCAGGCTGCTTAGAACATAGGCCAACTGTCCTGCACTTCTTGCCCATCTGAAATTAATAACTAGACTTGTGGAAACACTGGTCTCTTGTCATGCACTCTTTCTCCTTCTAAAGAGAATAACCATACTGTTGGAAAAATGGTCACTTGTCTCATAATTCCTCTTCCTCTAAAGACAATAACCATACTACTGGGAGCCATGGTCTCTTATCTCATAATCCTCCAATGCATGATAGCATTTGTCCTCCATCTGAAGAAGATAACCAGTGGTCCAATGGATGAAAGCCATTGTTCTCCATCTGAAGAGGATAACCAGTTGTCTAATGGACGATAGCCCTTGTTCTCCATCTGAAGTGGACTACCAGACTGATGGCAGCAATGGTTAAATGCATGATAGCCCTTGTTCTCCATCTGAAGAGGATAACCAGTTGTCTAATGCACGATAGCCCTTGTTCTCCATCTGAAGTGGACTACCAGACTGATGGCAGCAATGGTTAAATGCATGGCAGTCCTTCTCCTTTATCTTAAGAGGATAACCAGTGCTTCAATGCATGATAGACCTTGTACTACATCAGAAGAGGATAACTAGACTGATGGCAGCAATGGTCCCTTTTGTCATTATTCTCCACCTTTTGAAGAGGCTAAACAGACTGATGGCAGAAAAGGTCCAATGCATGATAGTCCTTGTCCTTTATCTTAAATAATAAACAGACTGTTAGCAGCAATGGTGTAAGGCATGATACCTATTGTCCTCTATCTGACAAGGATAACCGGACTATTGGTGGCAATGTTCAAATGCATAATAGCCCTCCTTCTTCATCTGAAGAACTTAACCAGACTCATGGCTACAATGGTCTAATGCATGATAGGCCTTGTTCTCCATCTACAAGGATAACCAGACTGATGGCAGAATTGGGCCAATGCATAATATTCCTTGTCCTCCATCTGAAGAGGATAACAAGACTGATGGTAGCAATGGTCCAATGCATTTTAGCCCTGGTCCTCCTTAAGAAGAGGATCAACAGATTGATGGCAACGATGGCATTTTGCATGAAAGCCTTTGTGCTCCTTCTGAAGAAGATAACCAGGTTGATGACAACAATAGTCAAATGCATGAAATCCATCCCTTCTTATGCATCAGAAGTAGATAACCAGACTGCTGGGAACAATGGTCTCTTGCAGTCATCAATGGTCTCTATCTTAAGAGGATAACTAGACTGGTGGGAGCAATAGTGTCTGTGTCATAGTCCTTCTCTTGTGCCCACCTAAAGAAGACAACTAGACTGCTTTGAGAAGTTATACCCCTACAGTCCCTTATAGGAAAGTTTTCCTATTCCAAACCTATAAATAGTTCTTCTCAGTATCTGCTTTCATATCAGTAGTTCTACATGACTAATTCTCTTCACTGTGATCAGTGCATTAATCTGCTTCTTGCCTGACCTCCAATAAATGGCTGTTTTGAATAGACACACATTCATGCATTAATATAGTGGGGAAAAACGATTCTGTCAGAAAGTAATGAGTCTTGGGTAAAATTTACTATAAGGAATAGTTTGAGATGGAAAAATGGAAATCATTAAAGTAGTCCTGGAGATGTTTACAGTTATTTTTATGCTTTTTTTTGTACACAGAACAACTGCAACTTATATTATATCCCTTTTAGCACAATGTTGCAGTTTTTATTTCCAGTTTTCAATTGGCCAGTTCAGTGAATCTGAACCTATGTGAGAAAAAGGTAAGGTAGGTAAGCAAAAATATCAATAATAGCAACGATTTTCTTTTATTACATTACTTGCTATAGGCATCCAGAGATTGCACCACCTCCAGTTGTGTCCCACCTAAGGAAGATTTTGGACCTTCAAAAAGAAAATTCCGGCCCAGCGAGGACCCTGTACCATCTAGAGATTTTCCAGCTCCAGTTGGATCCTGCTTCATGAAGATTTCAGGCATTGAAATTTCAGGATGAACAACCTTTTAATCAATACTCAAAATAACATTATACACATGCTATTTCTCCATTATTGAACATTTAAAGGCTCTGGCATTAATGGTTTGGGGTTGAATCTATAATAATCTCAGATGTTCCTCTCAAGGTTTCTTCCTCATACCATCTAAGGAAGTTTTTTTCTTGCCACAGTCAACCCAGGTTTACTCGTCGGAAGCAAACGAGCAAAGGCAAAAACACAGTCCGATAACCAGTCCAAAATCTGAAAGTCAGCAGACAGAGCAATGCAGGAAGAACAGAATACAAAAAAGTAAAAAAATCTGATAAGGCATTCTGATCAATATAGGGCAAATCAAAAGCACAAACCAAAAACAGTCCAGAGTCCGAACTAGTAACTATCGAGGCAGAGCAGAACAAGAAACAGGAACCAGAACAGGCAGAGTGGCAAGAGTATTCTAAAAGAATTATGTGTATTTATCCCAAATGAGCAAGCCTAGGGGTAAGTATGGCAAGGGAAACTCCCTTACTAGGTATGAGGAAGAAACATTGAGAGGAGCCCATCAGTGGAGCAGTGGGGAGGAATTAGCGTAGTTGCTGTTCATGATATTAACAAGCACAAGTTGATAATGTGCATGTAATCAAATGTACTGGAGCACAAGGTTATGATATGTGACGTGTGTTATGTGTAAACCTTCGCTAAAAAGATATGTCTGAGCCCCGAACACCATCAGGAAGACTATTCCAAAGTTTAGGAGCTAAATGTGAGATTGTTCTACCACCTTTAGTGGACTTTGCTATTCTAGGAACTACTAGAATTCCAGAGTTTTGAGATTTCAAAGCGTGTGACAGATTGTAGCGTGTTAGAAAACTGGATAGATACATGGGAGCCAAACCATTTAGGGATTTGTATGTAAGTAGCAATAGTTTGTAATAACTTAACAGGTAGCCAGTGTAGGGATGATAAGATTGGGGTTACATGGTGATATTTTCTCGAACTTGTGAGAACTTTGCCTGATGCATTCTGGACTAACTGTAGCTTGTATATTAAAGATGCAGGACAACCACTTGGTAATGCATTACAATAGTCCAGTCTGGAGGTCATAAATGCATGGACGAGCTTCTCTGCATCAGATATAGACAACATGTTTCTTAACTTAACAATATTTCTAAGGTGAAAGAAGCCTGTTTTTGTAGTACGGGTGATATGATTTTCAAAAGACAGGTTGCTGTCTAAAATCCTAGTAGTTACAGTAGATCCTTCTAAATGCAAATTACATTTTTGGAGTTCAGTTCAATTGATTCTCATTTGCATTGCACTTTTAACAATAAAAATTGTCTCAAAGCAGCTTTACACATATAATGAGGTGATAAAAAATTCATATGTTCTTTATAAGTGTGTTTGTCCCTGATGAGCAAGCCAGTGGCGACTGTGGCAAGAAAAAAACTCCCTGAGATGGCATAAGGAAGAAACCTTGAGAGGAACCAGACTCAAGAGGGAACCCATCCTCATCTGGGTTGCAGCAAATGTCCATTTATTGCAGATATACAATGTTGCAGGGTACAGTGATCATCAGATGCGATAACTATAGTCCAAATCCAAAGTTTTTATGTACTGGCCCATACCTGGGTGGGCCAAGTTCTAGGTGCACTGGGCCTGGGCAGAGTAACACTCGGAGTTGAGGTGGTTATAGTATTAGATTTCACATGCGTATTTACCTACAAGGGAGCGCCTGCCCAAAATAATCTCGCAGCTGGGCCTGCTTTACATGTAGATCACGGATCTGCTTCTCCATGACCTCCAGCTCCAACTCCTCCATATGCAACTCGACCAAGTCCTCACCTGTGCTCAAAGGCAGACACACAACCAACATAGTGCTTACAATAGCGAGTACCACCATAGATAATTGTTTGAGGCAATGTAATCATAGTCATAAAATAGTCCGGCTAATGAGCTACAGGCACGAGTCAGGAAAACAAAACAATAGTCGAGGATTATTCAAGGGAAAAAAGATAGAAAATAAATTTTAAATACAAAATGCAGACACAAACAAATCAAAATCAGGAAGTTATGTCACACGGCTCAACAAAGCTCTTAACAGTCAACAGGCCAAAAGCTCCCTGTAGGTGAGGTATGGAGGCCAGGGGTGCAGTCAGCGTTCATATTCATCCCAAAGGTGTTCAATATTGTTGGAGTTCTATGGCATCAGATCCACTCCAACCCATGAAAAACAGTTCTTCGTGGAGATAAGTGAAGATTTCCTACTACTGAATCCAAAGACATCATATACAATTGTGTGCTTTGCAAAAACAGTTTGGGAAAGAATCACACAGTGTGTGCCGTTTTGTCCACCCTCAGTCATGAGAACAGTTGTCCAGTCTCTGGTCTTGTCACACCTGGAGTACTGCTCTGTTATTTGGTCCAGTGCTACACAGGAGAACTTGAAAAAACTTCAACTAGCACAGAATAGAGCTGCCAGGGTAGCTCTTGGCTGTTCGTACAGGACCAGTGTGAATGAGATACACACTATATTAGTATGGCTGAAGGTACAGGATAAGGTAAAGATAAGTCTTCTGTGCTATATGCATAATGCCATCTATAAAAATAATCCCAGATTTTTTGTGGATAAATTAGTGTACAGTGGGTATTGCCACCAACATATTACTCGGCAGGTCAGCTCTGGTGATTTAGTTGTTCCTTTTGCACAGTCAAATTGTATGAGGAGAACTGTACTGTTTAGATCCTCGGTAGCTTGGAATCAACTGTCAATGTGTATAAGACAAATAAGTAACATATTGTTTTAAAAAGATGGTGAAAAAATGTATGATTTGTAATGAAAACTAAGTGTAATGACTCAAATTGAATTGTATTTATTTTTTTAATAACATATTGTAAAAAGTGTGGTGTGATTGTATATAATATGTTTTGATTTTGTAAAATGGACCCCAGGAAGATTAGCGACCACTCGTGGAAGCTAATGGGTTCCAAATAAATAAAAAAATAAATAAACATGGCTGAGATTTTATTGCTTATACAGTACAGTACAGTATTAAAAAATACTTGACTTCTGGTACAAATTACCAACGCGTACCGACTTTCACTGTATATGGTTTTTTCATCTGCATCAGTAGCTGTATTGACAATGATTAAAAATGATCTACTCATCATCTACCTGCAAAAAAATTGCATTCTTAATGTCAAATTTTAAAGTCAATTTAGTGGAGACATTTCAATTTCTACACACAGTAACACAGGAAACAGATGAACACTACTGCTGATAAATAACATGAAACATCAAAAACCCATTAGGTAGAAAGTGAGTTTTGAACACAATGTCGTCTCTGTGTCACATTCCAAATTCGCACATGACCTCTTCAATCACACCATCATTTTTTCTACAGCAATCCTCATCACAGGGCTCACCCTTTGATTCGCCAAGGTTACACCTGCCCACGTGTTCAAATCAATTTCCCCACTCCCTCACTTTGCCCTTCCTGCTGCTCTCTGGCCTCGATCAGCTAAACTCTGCTCAAACCATCCAAATCTGTGACTGAGTCATTACCCTTTTTTTTTTCCACTTATTTTCGCATAATGTACATTGCTGGGCAAAAAAAATTGTTAAGTACAATACAAAATGTTAAAGTATGACACTTTTAATTATAATTTTATTCGTTGAGCAAATTATTGTTCAGGAAAAAAGCAAACATTGATTGTTTTAAAATATTCAAGACTTGTGGGTAATCTTGCAAATGGATTTTTTTTTTTTTTGCAGAATGGAGAAACAATGTTGTTCAATTCAATGTTGGTGAGTTTTAAAACAGTTATTGAGGATTTGTAAACCCAGACGTGTTGAATTTTACATCAAACATTCAGCTGAATATAATTTATCTGTTTCTAACCCAAGCCAGTACACTCTTAGTGTCGGTCCCAAGCCCAGATAAATGGGGAGGGTTGCGTTAGGAAGGGCATCCAGCGTAAAAACATGTGCCAAATCAAATATGCTAATCACAAAACAGAAATTCATACCGGATTGGTCGAGGCCCGAGTTACCAACGACTGCCACAGGTATCATTAGCCAACAGGGTACCGGTGGAAATTGGGCTACGGAGAAGGAGAGGAGGAAGACGTCTACAGAGACATCAGGAAAAGGAAAAGTGTAAGAGAGTGGAGTTTTGGGTGGATACTTTAAATGTTGGTACTATGGCCTGGTAAAGGGAGAGAGATAGCTGATATAATGGAGAGGAGAAAGGTAGATATGTTGTATGTTCAGGAGAACAAGTGGACAGGGAGTAAGACCAGAAAAAGGTGGAGGTGGGTTTAAACTGTTCTATCATGGTGTGGATGGAAAGAGAAATGGTGTAGGGGTGATTCTTAAGGAAGAGTAAAGTAAGAGTGTAGTGGAGGTGAAGAGAGTTTCTGAGTAATGAATGTGAAGCTGGAAGTTGAAGGGGTGATGATAAATGTAATCAGTGCTCATGCTCCACAAGTGCTTTGTGAGATGGATAGGAAGAAAAATTCTTGAGTGAGTTAGATGAAGTGGTAGGTGTACCTAGGAATGAACTATTGGTGAATGGGGCAGATTTAAATGGGCATTTAGTTGAAGGGAACAATGGTAATGAGGAGGTGATGGGTAGGTGGCTTTAAGGGGAGGAATGTGAAAGGGCAGATGGTGGTAGATTTTGCTAAATGTATGGAAATGGCAATGGTGAACACTTATTTTAAGAAGAAGGAGGATCATAGGGTGACGTATGAGAGCGGAGGAAGGTGCACACAGGTGGACTATGTTCTATGTAGGAGATGCAACCTGAAGGAGATTGAAGACTGTAAGGTCTTGGTGGGGGAAAGTTTAGCAGACAGCATCGGATGGTGGTCTGTAGGATGGCATTTGAGGTAAAGAAGAGGAGGAGGAGAGTGAGGACTGAAAGATAAATAAAATAGTGGAAACTAAAGAAGGAAGACTGTAGTGTAAGATTCAGGGAAGAGGTCAGACAGGAGCTTGGTGGTGGTGAAGAGGTGCTAGATGATGGGGCAACTACTGCAGAAGTGATGAGGGAGAAGCTAGAAAGGTACTTGGTGTGACATCTGGAAAGAGGTGGAATCATGGTGGTGGAATTGGGAAGTGCAGGAAAGCATAATCAGAAAGAGGTTGGAGAAATAGAATTAGGATCGGCAGAGAGATGAGAGAAGTAGGCAGGGGTACAACAAGATGCGCCAGCAGGTAAAGAGGGATGTGGCGAAAGGCAAGGAAAAGGCATATGAGGAGCTGTATGAGAAGTTGGACACTAAGGAAGGAGAAAAGGATTTGTACCGATTGGCCAGTAAGAGGGAATGAGCTGGGAAGGATGTGCTACAAGTTGAGAGAAGGCAGTGAAGTGGTGTGGTTGCAGGAAGAAGAGGTGGAGAAGGTGGAGGAGTTCAGGTACCTGGGATCAACAGTGAAAAGTAATGGAGAGTGTGTTAGACAAGTGAAGAAAAGAGTGCAGGCAGAGTGGAGAAGAGTGATAGCAGGAGTGATTTGTGATAGAAGAATATATACAAGAGTGAGAGGAAGAGTTTATGGGACTGTGATGCGACCTGCGATGTTGTATGGTTTAGAAATGGTAAAATTGACTAAAGGACAGGAGGTGGAGCTGGAGGTAGCAGAGCTGAAGATGTTGAGGTGTTTGTTTGGAGTGAGGAGGATGGACAGGATTATAAATTAGTTTATTAGAGGGACAGCGCATGTAGGACGTTTTGGAGACAAGGTGAGGGAGGTGAGATTGAGATGGTTTGGACATGTGGAGAGGAGGGACATGGGGTTCATCGGTAATAAAATGCTGAGGATGGAGCCGCCAGAAAAGGAGGAAAAAGGAAGGCCAAGGAGGAGATTTATGGATGTTGTGAGGGAAGACATGCAGGTTGTTGGTTCGAAAGGGGCAGATGTAGAGGACAGAGTGGTATGGAGACAGATGATCTGCTGTGGTGACCCCTAATCGGAGCAGCCTGAAGAAGATAAAGAGTTAAACATGTTCCTTAGATACCAGTGGACAGTGCTTGAACAATTCTGCATTTATGGATGGGGATAATGGGGATTTGATCATATTTCCTCTTGAATTTTCTTCTTCATGAATTCTCAGGGGTTTTTTTTGCACACAGTCATTACTGGCTCACTTAATCGGGATAAACAAGTCAAGAAGATTTTATTGTCATTCCAACCATATATAACCGACACAGTGAAATAAAACGTTTCTCCAGAACCCTGGTGCTACAGTAAACAACATAGAGCTACATATAAAATAATTATAAGATGATATATAATAAATTATTATTATATAATATATAACAATATCTATATTAGTATTTATATACAAACCTGATTCCAAAAAAGTTGGGACACTGTACAAATTGTAAATAAAAACAGAATGCAATGATGAGGAAGTTTTAGAGTTCAACATTTTATTTAGAATACAACATAGATGACATATCAAATGTTAAAAATGAGAAAAGTTATCATTTTAAGGGAAAAATAAATTGATTTTAAATATAATGGCATCAACACATCTCAAAAAGTTGGGACAAGGCCATGTTTACCACTGTGTGGCATCCCCTCTTCTTTTTATAACAGTCTGCAAATGTCTAGGGACTGAGAAGACAAGCTGAGAAGTCAAGTTTAGGAAGACGTCTGGATGGGAGCATATGCTGTTTTAGAACTTGGATATACCTTTCAGCATTGTTGGTGCCTTTCCAGATGTGTAAGCTGCCCATGCCACCCGCACCCATGCAACCCAATACCATCAGAGATGCAGGCTTCTTACCTGAGCGCTGATAACAACTTTGGTTGTCCTGATCCTCTTAAGTCCGGATGACATGGCGTCCCATTTTTCCAAACAGAACTTCACATTTTGATTCGTTCTGACCACAGAACAGTTTTTCACTTTGCCACAGTCCATTTTAAATAAGCATTGGCTCAGATTTTTTACCTATAGAGTCTTAGCCGGCAACGATGAATGGCACAGTGAATTGTGTTTACGACAATGTTTTCTGAAAGTATTCCTGAGCCCATGTTGCGATTTCCATTACAGTAGCATTCCTGTATGTGATGCAGTCTAAGGGTCCGAAGATCACGGGCATCCAGTATGGTTTTCCGGCCTTGACCCTTATGCACAGAGATTGTACCAGATTCTCTGAATCTTTGGATAATATTATGCACTGTAGTTGACGATGATAACTGCAAACTCTTCTCTGAAATTTTTCTCTGAGAAACTCCTTTCTGATATTGCTCCACTATCTTTTGCCGCATCATTGAGGGGCTTGGTGATCCTCTGCCCATCTTGACTTCTGAGAGACACTGTGTTGAAATGTATTCTTTAGTAGCCTTGGCGAACCTTCCTATCTTGACCTCGCATATTCTGACTTAGATGTTTATGTCTTTGCTGACCTGTACATTTTGTGCTATCGCGTGACGTGACGTGATAGAAGACCAAGGGCGATAGTTAAGTTAGAAGATAGCTATAAGCACATCCTGTTCCTTTTTCTTACGCACATATGTTTCTGACTATCTCTGTCAACACACGATAACTCTGTCTGTGTCCCCGCCTTTCCTACGCACTATGGCTTGGACTGATGTGTATATCTACCCGGCCGTGCAGCCCAGTCCTTTGAGCAGTGGGATTGAATAAACCAGACTTGATTTTAATCGTGTGGGTTGTTCTTTCATTGCTCCGGAGCTCCTAAGGCCTTGCCGAGAAGAGACACAGACGAGAGGGCAGGGCATCTTTCTTACACACTGCCACCCTGAGAGGCTCTTTTTTTACCCAATCATGTTGACAATTGACATAATAAGTTGCAAATTGGTCCTCCAGCTGTTCCTTATATGTAGATTTAACTTTTCTGGCCTTTTATTGCTACCTGTCCCAACATTTTTGGAACGTGTAGCTCTCATGAAATCCAAAATGAACCAATATTTGGCATGACATTTCAAAATGTCATGTCAAATGTCATTTGATATGTTATCTATATTCTATTGTGAATAAAATATAAGTTAATGAGATTTGTCAATTATTGCATTCCTTTTTAATTCACAATTTGTACAGTGTCCCAACATTTTTGGAATCGGGTTTGTATTATATTATTTTATTATACTGTTTACTGTTTATGCGATTTGGTCTGTAGTAATGACATTTCCTTCTTTTGTATACTGTGTATGTGTAAGAATGACAATGCTTGAGTTAAGTTGATTATAATAATATATAATTGTCTACTATAATTAAACGATAAACAAAAAAGTGTAAGCACTGAACGTTTATGTTCCTTCATAACGTCTTTATTTCTGTAAAGCTGCTTCAAGACATTGTTTATTGTTAAAAATGCTTTACAAATAAGCATTTTAATTGAAATGTATTGAATTAACTGGACAAATGGTGTTATGTAATTCCATGTTTAGAACCATTACATTCTTTAATTATTTATACTTATGACTACATCATTTTCCCACAGGGAAATTCTACAAGGATTCAATTATTATAACTAACATCTGACCATTAAACAGCCATAAGTATGAAGAACTTTGGCGTATACTACCAAACCAAGCCACCTAAAACACTTTATGTGCCTGTTTAAGGTTAAATTGAGGTCAAACAGTCTGCAGTTGATCGCCATGGTGTGTGATTTGTGTCTCCCTTTTCCTGACCAGTTTCTATACGTATTGCCAGAAAGTTAATTATACCACCATACCAACGACATTTTTACTCACTCTAATTAGCAGGGTCAGAGTTTATTGTTCTAATGAACACCACTATACCAGAAGATCCAGTCCAAGTGTAATTGAGAGGCTCCTGGTTGTTTTATTGAGCTATTTATCATCAGAAACAGCAGGAGGTTAGTGTGTGTCGTCCTAATAATGAGGAATAGGTGTTAAATGGTGGAGGATGCTGGTCAGCAAATAAGCAGCCTCTTCTGTTTCTAAAGCAAGAAACATTGCCCTCGCTCTTAGCAGAAGTGGTATAAGGGTTTCCTCGTTTTCCTGTTCCTTGTGTTAAGTGGTGCCGGGGGTGTCGTCTGTAGAACAAGATATTGGCTAAGTAAGGAAATAATTTTTAGGTGGCCTGAGGATTTACAAATGCACACAACCTTTCTGATATTTAAATTTGTATATATGCTTCCATGGACCACAGTATGGACAGCAGGTTCTTCTATATGCTTGTATACTCATCCAGGTATTTATGTTTGTG
>JBCEWE010000499.1:630000-672500 GCA_039877035.1 Silurus lanzhouensis
TGATAATGACAGTATTGCATCCAAAGCCAGCGATGATTCATGTATTAGTGTGGGTGGTCATCATTATAGGCCCACCTAACCTGTATGTGATGATTGTACTGCTCAGGTCAGTAATGATTCAGCTGGGAATGTTTCTCCTATGTTTTTTCCTTCTGCACGTTCCCTTACATCATGTCGCTGTTGTTACTTATTCAAATTCATTCTAGTCACCATGATCTTATCAAAATAAACTTTCAAAACAATGTGTCCTACCGTCCTGCCGGTACAGGTGGGTGCTCAAGTGCCTCGGTACGTATAAAGCTCTAGTGGGCTGTGGGAGTGGCGTACGAGCTGTCGCTGCGTCACTGTTTTCTGTAAAGAAAAGGGGAGAAAGAAAGAGAGTAAGCGAGAGGGAGAGAGAGAGACACTCCATTACTTGGGAGCCAGATATTCTTAAACTCACTGTCTTCCTTTTATACTCTTCACTCGACTCAGGGAGGGCTCTCCTCATTCGGCTCCAGCCGTGCCTCGTTGCTCTCCACAACTCGGGTGCTGAAGTGGCGTTGTCCGTTCAGCACCCGTCTGGCAGTTGTGTTCGGAGCACTGCGTGTGCGTGTGTGTGTGTGTGTGTGTGTATGTGCATGTATATATATATATATATATATATATATATATATATATATATATATATATATATATAAATTAAGTGAAATATCCTATTTTAAATTGTATAAACTCACATTTTAACTTTGTCTTTTTATTTTGCTTTTTTTGCTTATTTTGTCTTTTTTATGATGCAGCAGTATTACTTTTCTTTTGGTATAATGAGCTTATGTTCTTCATAAGCCATCATTAAAACCTCCAACTCAGTTTTACCAAAGTATGTAGCTCTCTTCTTTTCTCCATGTGTTTCCATGGTGACTCCTGAAATCAGTGATTCATTGAAAATGTATTTTTGTACTTAACTGTGCACACGCATTAACTCAATATGGCTACCAATAGGATGTTGATTAACCCTCACTCATACAGTAAAAGGTGTTTTGAAGCTGACATACCCAGAGTAAGCAGGTTTGGGGTTAATCATCCCGAGAGTTCATGTTATATGTGAGGGTAAGTTAAACTTGCTTTCTGGAATATCCCCTTGCTATCTAAGTTAGGGTGTCTAGACAGTAACAAGACCTATGTGTTAAAATGTAGGTGTATATTGGTACAGGAGTCAAACCTAAGGCCGAAACACAGTTCTCTAAAAGCATCTCATCTCACCTGGTATAATTATGATATGTAAAATAAAATGTTTAAAGTTTCTGTGCAACAAAAGTGGCAGGAGTTAAACTGCACCGATAAATCATTACCGCGGCACATCATTTATACATAATGGCAGTTTTAGAAACTCATGATGATTAATGAGACAATTTGCCTTAATCAGTTGGCACAAGCAGGCACTTTCTATCCAAGGTGTTTCTAATTAGGCTTATTAACCACTTTGTTAATGGGAGTTGACCGTAATCATTTTAAGTCTTATTGCTCAGGTCCAATTTTGGGCTCAGAGATAAGCTTTCTGTTTATGTCTCACATTTGTCTTGGAATGTCATCGATATGTGCAGTGCTCTGCCCCGGAGGACCCACATGGAAATATTTTCCCAATGATTAATGTGCACGGTAGGCATCACGTAGAACAAGAGAAAATCGCATTTGATAGTCAATCCATCACTGCTGTAGCAATTAAATAAACAAACAAGCGGCATAAAATGTAATAGCAAGGCTGATTTGATCTGCAAATCACAAATGGGCCAAGAAAACCAAAGGACCCATGAACTATGCTTCTCATGTTTTTAAATAAAATAGAGAGTACAGGCTTTTGTAGTTGACTTTTATTCAATCTGACCATTCATGGAGTTACCAATGTGGTGTCCAAAACAGGACACAAGCACAGATGCCAGTAGGCATTTAATCTACAGCTGACAATGTGACATATATATATATATATATATATATATATATATATATATATATATATATATATATCGCATTTGGTAGTCAATCGCATTATATCGCATTTGATAGTCAATCAAATATATATATATATATATATATATATATATATATATATATATATATATATATATATATATATATATATATATATAAATTGCCTCAACATAGCTTTAATAATGGTTGCAACTGCTAAATACTGAGCTATTAGCATTTGTTTATAATAAGGCGAGAAGGCAGCTGGAGGTCGGAGATTAGTGGTTAAGAGTCTGGACTACTGATCAGAAGGTTGTGAGTTCAGATCCCCAGCTACCACTGCTGGGTCACAGCGTTACTCAGTTTTTTAATGAGATAGAACAAATGCAATTAGCTCTGGATAAGGGAATCTGCCAAATGCCCTACATCTAAATGTAAGGCAAGAGCACACTGAGTTGACTATAGCAGCTGGACTTCTAGGCAGGTACAGTCTGGCTCTCCAAAAATACAGAGTGGTGCAAGGAAACAGGAAATTTTCCCATTAGTTATAATGGAGCATCAGAGTAGTGCACAATTAGCCAGTTTCCTGTTTCTTTAAAATGATGCACCCATGTTGTAATTTCATAAGCAGACAGGATATGATCACAATGTCCTAAATGGTAATGATGCCAAAATTCCTTTTGCGCAACACCCACTCTATCACCTTTCGTATAAAGGGCATTTACAGTGAATGCTTGTTACGCAGCACTGCTCCACTGCTCCATTATAACTAATGGCAAAGGGGTTTTAAACAAGGTTGCACTGATGCCAAACAATTGGCAACACCGCAGGGCACCAACTGCAAGTTCTTAAATTCCCACCCTGTATATACAGTATATAAAACATAGTAATTCATGCTAATTACTTGTATTGTTTTAGCTTTGAGGGATGGTTTGGACAGGTGCAGAGGAGGGAAATCCAACCACTAGGCTACAACATCTGTAGCATCCTAGCCCGTTTCCCAGCAACAAAACACAAGACTAAATTGCACACTTGAAGTTGTTCTTTCCCTTGTGGGCTAGGTAATAAATCGGATTTGCCTTACTGTGTTCACCTTCTAGCATCTGTTTTATTTTATTATTTTTTTTATTTACTTTTGCCTCATTCTAGAGTCCTTACTAAGTCAGCCTCTTTACAGATCGTCTGACCCTTCAGCTGCCTACTTGTTCTGATCTTTGCCTTGCTCTTTTGGTTTGTTTGCCCTGGCTTGTTTAATACAACCGAGCATTTGCTTTTATATTTTCTGATTTGCAAATATACCTGACACACTGCCAAGAATAATGTGGAAGAATAGCAGAATTGACTGAATGTCTGAAAGTAAAGTGATAAATAAATTCAAAATGTAACTGCATGTAATATCGCTATCGTTATAGTCCCATATTCCACCTAGAACTACATATTTATCTGGTTTGACTCTGATCTGAATAGTTTGGATTTGTATCATTATCAGTAAAAAAGTATGTAGAGGTGAGCAAACTGGCAGGACAGCGTGTGCCATTAGCGGTGTTTAGAGTTCGCTAATGGCTTGCAGTTTGTCATGTCTGTGATGAAGGCTGTAATGAGCAGGAAATGTTCATTCATAAACACTGCCTCGTGGTACACGACTGGTCATTAATAGTGTCTAATGAGCATGGTGATGGATTAATGGGAACCCAGTGACCCGGCACTCTGAACAACTGGACAGCCGGTGGAGCTGCTACTCTGCGGAAAACACTACTGACTTTAACATTCCTTTGTTCTTGGTAGCAAATGCAGTTCTGAAAATTGATACCATGAAAAAAAAAAATATGGGTGCAACATTTGTAATAAAACTGTAAAAATAATTCCTGTTAATCCAATTATGCATCTAATCATACCATCATTCCAAGATGATTCCAGGACTTGCAAGCACACTGAACACAAGAAGTCACATTAACTTTATCCACCCGTTTTTTTTTTTGTTTTTTTTTTTATCCATCCATTTTCTTTACTGATTATCAGTATCACAGAAGACCCCAAAGCCTATCCCAGAGAAATTAGGGTTCAAGCCAGTGGACCACCTGGATGAGGTGCTAAACTATCGCAGGGAACAGTTACATACTACGGACAATTTGGAAATGCAAAAATCAGCCTATGACACATTTTTGGATTAAGGAGTAACCAGAGGAAATTTCAGAAGTACATGGAAAACATGCACAAAAATCTAGCAGGAGATGAAAGAAATAAAACTTAAAGAGTAAGAAATAGGAAAATAATCAGCGATGGAGTTCTCTTCAATTGGCGACAACTCTGTGCAGCTGGGGATGGTGCCACATGACCAGCTTCAAGTTTTATGAAGTTACTGAGCAACTTAAGAACTTTGAGGACATATTAAGACCGGAATTAAGATCAACCATCTGCTACAATGGCTCAGACAGTAGACTTTAACAATGATAAAACTGTAATGAATGGACATTTGGTGCCAACCAGATGAGCTTGGGCTCCCTTCTGTGTCTGATTCAAGCTTCAGTTAGTCCAGAATGCAGCAGCCAGAGTTCTTACAAGGTCAAGAAAATATGATCACATAACCCCGATCTTATCGTCCCTACATTGGCTTCCTGTTAAGTTTCGAATAGACTACAAACTATTACTTCTCACTTATAAAGCACTAAATGGTTTGGCTCCCATGTATCTATCCAGTCTTTTAACTCGCTACAATCCGCCACGCTCCCTGAGATCTCAAAACTCTGGGCTTCTAGTAGTTCCTAGAATAGCAAAGTCCACTAAAGGTGGGAGATCATTTTCACATTTAGCTCCTAAACTCTGGAATAGTCTTCCTGACGGTGTTCGGGGCTCAGACACACTCTCCCAGTTTAAGTGTAGATTAAAAACATATCTTTTTAGCAAAGCCTACACATAACACACATCACATCATAACCTTGTGCTCCAGAACATCTGATCACATGCACATTATCAACTTGTGCTGTTAATATCATGAACAGCAGCTACGCTAATTCCTCTCCACTGCTTCTCTTTCTCTCCCCATCTCGAGACACCCTGAGTTTTGGCCAGCTCCAGTCACCTCCCACCTTGTGATGATGATTACGGACCTTTGAAGAAGTAGATGCCGAACTCACAAACATCCCGAACCATCTAGAGACGTACCAGTGCCATTTGGATCCCGCTCCATGTGTGGAGTTTGGCATTGGACCTCCTGGAGTGTTAAAGGCTCTGGCATGGAGAAGCTGATGCTGGATCTGTGGTGATCACAAATGCTGAGCTCATAAAACTCGGAGCTACTAACCATATAGACTGTATAAGACTGCAGAAATAACATCACTTATAATCTTATACTCCAGTAATCATGTTAGTTCTCACTCTCCAGTGTTCTGTATTGTTGAAAGATTTATGATCAAACTCTTGATGTCACCCAAAATGAGGATGGGTTTCCCTTTTGAGTCTGGTTCCTCTCAAGGTTTCTTCCTCATAACATCTAAGGGAGTTTTTCCTTGCCACAGTCGCCACGGCTTGCTCATCAGGGACAAATTCACACCATTCACCATCACTGTTGATTTGTGTAAAGCTGCTTTGAGACAATGTCTGTTGTGAAAAGCGCTATACAAATAAACTTGACTTGACTTGACTTGACTTGACTTGATTCCTGTCAAGGTTTCTTACTAATTCCATCTCAGGGAGTTTTTCCATGGATTTTTTTCTGGCTCTTACAATTAAGGATCTTATATTGTAGGCACTAAACAGTTATTCTTAAATAACAGTTTTTAAGAAAACCTTTTTACTGTAATATAATAATTATTCAGTGCATAACTACCAACACAAACATATTTAACACATACTGACTAATCAGGATTAAGAATTTGATCTTGACCCTCTCACAGTGTTCTCAGGGTATGGAAATATAAATGACTATGAAATCATGGTCACGGAGTTCGGGCAAAATTGAAAGTGCGCAATAGAAAAAGAAGTCTAATGGGCTTGTGCATGTAATTTGTTCATGCATGCTTAATCCATTTCCAAATCAATAAAAAAGGAAAGATCAGGAGCACACTCAGGATCATTTACAAAATGTGGAATGAAAAGATGTGGAATGTATTGCTTTTTTTTAGCTATGTAACAATAAATCCTATTAACGCTACTAATGAACTAATTACTCATACAGTGTTCTCTGACATACGCCACCTGTGTGCTGGAGAAATCAGAAGTGTGTGAAACAAGGTACAAGGCCATTATTTGTATTCCAGACCAAAGGTTTTCAACCTTCTCCGACTTCTGACTCACAAACACTAAAGCTCCCATAGCTCAGAGCAGGTAGGGACCGATCTAATTCAGTCACGTATCGGTTTTCAGGTCCCCTTGGCAGGTAAAGCTAGAGTAGATACCGAGTAAAACCGGAGAACCCAGTAGAAACTCAGACACATAGAGAACATTCCAAACAGTAACAGTAACCCACATAAACAATAATTTTGAGCTGAGAATTCAACCTGGGGGTCTTTAAATTGATGTTATTTAGCAGATGTCTTTATCCAGAGTGACTTTCAACTAAGCAGTTGAGGGCTAAGAGCACTGCTCAAGGGCCCAGCGGTAATGGTGCTGGAACATCCGAAACCAGCTCCAAGATCCAGATGCCAATGCCTTAACCACTAAGCTACCACCTCCTTAATCAGACTTGATTACTATTTAAACTACTTTTAAAGTTGTTTCTCTTTTGGCCAGGGAGATAACCTTTCCTAGAACTAATAAAAGATTATACTGTCTGCTCGGTGGACGAACAGATCAAATAATTGTAACATTAATTCAATTACCAATTTACTAAGGTAAATATTTATAATGAATTATAACCGTTTTAATTACTCTTTTTTTTTGCAAGCAATATTTGATACACACTCTTCTCCACCCACTCCAACCTGCCTGCACTCTTTTCTTCACTTCTCTAACACTCTCTCCATTAATTTGCACTTTTGACCCCATGTACCTGAACTCATCCACCTTCTCCACCTCTTCTCCTTGCAACCGCACCACTCCACTACCTCCCTCTCATTCACACACATGTACTTTGTCTTACTCCTACTCACTTTCATTCCTCTTCTCTTCAGTCTTCTCAACCTGCTCCATACTCTAACCAGAAATAACAATGAGAATCAATTTTTAGTTCAGGAAAGTTAAAAAACATCTTATATTACCACTTTCAAAAGCAGTTCTACAGGATACGGATGACTAAATTAGCTGAGGAAATGTCGTAGCCTCGCTGTGTGCTAACTCAGCACCACCGTGTTTCTCTCAGTCCCAATGAAGTGTGTGTGTGTGTGTGTGTGTGTGTGTGTGTGTGGTTGTCAATTTAATCATCCTCATGCTTATCACGTACAGAGTGGAACTTGGAGTATCCCTCATGTGCCACCCAAGACATTTTGATGGACAGATAGGTAGATCCATAAGTTTTAAAGATTCTGTAAGAATCAAGAAAAAGGTACAGCATGTGTATGTATGTATGTGTGTGAGAGAGAAAGTGAGGGAATGAAAGAAAGAGAGAGAGAGATAGAGAGAATACACATCGATCCTGATTGCTGATGTGGATGATGATGATGATGCAGTGTGTGATGAGCCTGATTTTCTCCTCATCAGCACAATGTGCTTTTGCTTGACCTCTTGTAAAATGGTGCGATTTTTTTTTCTGTCATGGTGCAGTTCTTAACTCCGCTCTTGCACTCATTAAACTCATTATAGCTCCTCAAACACGACTACACTGACCTCATTTTTCATCAGAAACTCTAGACCTTTCTCTCCATTACATAGGCATTGGAAGTATATATTACTCCATTTGCATTCTCACATATCCACGTCATTGTGGAGGACCTTGTATACTTTGATAAAGTACCATTCTTAGAGGAGAGGTCAAACCAAAACCAGACCCTCTGCTAGCTAGATGGGGAATAGTTCATGATGGCTGTGAAGAGGGTAGCCTGGAGGGGAGAAGTTTGTGAGGGCCATGACAGGGGGGTGTACTCTGGTAGTCTGGAGATAAATAGTTTATGATGACCATGACAAGGGGTGCCCTCTGGTAGTCGGGAGAGGAATAGTTCATGGTGGCTGTGATGAGGGATGCCTCCCTGGTAGTCTGTAGAGGAATAGTTCAAGGTTGCCATGACAAGGGGTGCCCTCTGGTAGTCAGGAGAGGAATAGTTCATGGTGGCTGTGATGAGGGATGCCTCCCTGGTAGTCTGTAGAAAAATAGTTCAAGGTTGCCATGACAAGGGGTGCCCTCTGGTAGTCTGTAGAGGAATATTTCAAGGTGGCCATGACAAAGGGTGCCCTCTGGTAGTCTGGAGAGGAATAAATCATGGTGGCTGTGATGAGGGATGCCTCTCTGGTAGTCTGTAGAGGAATAGTTCAAGGTGGCCATGACAAGGGGTGCCCTCTTTTAGTCTGGAAGGGAATAGTTTTTAAAGGTCATGACAAGGGGTGCTCTCTGGTAGTCTGGAAAGGAATAGTTCATGGTGGATGTGATGAGGGATGCCTCTCTGGCAGTCTGTAGAGGAATAGTTCAAGGTGGCCATGACAAGGGGTGCCCTCTGGTAGTCAGGAGAGGAATAGTTCATGGTGGCTGTGATGAGGGATGCCTCCCTGGTAGTCTGTAGAGGAATAGTTCAAGGTGGCCATGACAAGGGGTGCCCTCTGGTAGTCTGGAAGGGAATGGTTTTTAAAGGTCATGAAAAGGAGTGCTCTCTGGTAGTCTGGAGAGGAATACTTCATGGTGGCTATGATGAGGCATGGCTCTCTGGTAGTCTGTAGAGGAATACATCATGGTGGCTGTGATGAGGGATGACTCTCTGGTAGTCTGTAGAGGAATAGTTCAAGGTGGACATGACAAGGGGTGCCCTCTGGTAGTCTGGAAGGGAATAATTTTTAAAAGGTCATGACAAGGGGTGCTCTCTGGTAGTCTGGAAATGAATAGTTAATGGTGGCTGTGATGGGGAATACCTCTCTGGTAGTCTGTAAAGGAATAATTCATAGTGGCAACAACAAGGGGTGCTCTTTGGTAGTCTGGAGAGGGATAGTTTATGGTGACTGTGATAGGAAATGCCTCTCTGGTAGCCTAAAGGGGAATAGTTTGTGAGAGCCATGACAAGAGTTGTCCTCTGGTAGTCTGGACAGGAATAGTTGGCCATGACAAGGGGTGCCCGGAGAGAAATAGAACATATTGGCTGTAATGAGGAATGCCTCTCTGGTAGTCTGTAGGGGAAAAGTGTGTGATGGTCATAATGAGAGATGCCTTCTTTTTGTATGGGGTAGTTCATGGTGGCATTTACAAGAGTGCACTCTGGTAGCCAGGGAGAAAATAGTTCACATATCTATGGCAAAAACATTCAAGACAGGGACAAGGTAGGAGTTGTGCAGTTAACACACAGTATTGAACTTTTGGACTACAAATTGGAAGGTTGTAAGTTCAAATCCCTGTATTCACAAGTTACAGTTGCTGGGCCCTTGAGCAAGGCCCTTAACCTTACCTTTCATACATTTCTCTGAATATGGCTGTCTGCTTAATGTGCTAACATTAAATAGAGAATATCATAGTCAGACTGGCATTGAATTTAATACTGATCCCCAACACAGTCAGAATCCCCAAAAGAAAATTCCAGAAGTGTTCAAGGTCAGAATCTTAAATAACTGAAAGTGAACAGAGACAGTTCTGAGGTTTGAATCCTGATGCCTCCTCACTCTCCTTCACTCTGATTCTATCATTTTGAGTGGCTCTGTTCTTGACACTTCATACCTCTTCATGTATATATAAAAAAAAAAAACACAGGACTGGCTATATCTCCTGCACACACACACACACACACGCAGCTGCTATGGACGAGCAATCATGACTGCATTCAGACAACATAAAGGGCCTTGCCATCATCATCAGAGCATGCATGATTTATTTCAGTGTTGGGCGGTCAGGGCCAGCAAAGCCTTCTCTGCTGGCCTAAACACTATCAGAAGCACTGACCTACATTTACAACCTAAATTCTAATATTTGTTCCATGAAATTGTATAAATTTATTCCCAACAGTTTATTCTCTTCATTTCGTAGCGTTTCTCTCGGCTGCACTGCTTCCAGTACGTGTATGTGGATGTTAGACTTTTTGTCCAATCAGATTTGTTCAATTTTCAGCCATGTCAATCTAATCTGCCCAAGGCCTTCAAAAATTGTTCTGCTGGACTTTTTTACCATTGTCTCCTTAATAAATAGCTCTGTCTCTTAACCAGATTTCATATTCACCTCAGAAGACAGCTAGCTAACCCAGAGTAGCGTCAGCATTTTTCTGTCCTCTGATTGGTTGATCACACATCTAAGTTAGACTTTTTTACGCCTACCAAGAAAGAGAAATTGATTTGGTTACGGAAATATTTAAAAATAAATTTTCCAGAAAAGCTAAACATCGTGAGGAGGTTGGCCAACCCCGAAGCTAGCTAGCATGTCTCAGCCTGCTAAAGGGTTTGTTCACCACTTCCAGACCAGTAAATACGAATAGTACCACTGGATTACAGCCTCTGAGGAGCGGTGCAAATTATGAGCATGAATCTTTGGTGAGTAGGTTGTATTTTATTTAGATTTTTTTATGTTTTTGTCATGTTATTAGACAAATATTGATTCTGAACTGCTCCAGATGATGTAGGTGCACAGTTGTGGTTGTAGAGTAGAGGTTTGGAGTCTTAACTGGGTTTCTTGCTTAAGTAAAATGGTTTTCACCCCCCATATGTGAAATGCCTCTCTCTCTCTGTAATGCCACGTGTTGTTATATTGCGTTTTTGTATTGTATTGATGGTTTCTATAATTGCGACATGATAGTGGTGGTACTAAGAGGTGGATTAAGTCAGGTAAAGGCCCAGGTACCAAATGCATGGCCCGCCACTGCTTGATTTACAGCTGGCTGGGAAAAAAGACATTCAGTCATTATTCACCTTTAGACAGCCATAGCAAAGTTCCTGTTGCTATAGTTATGATCACAAGGGGAGGGCAATATTTGCTTCTCCACATCACTCACTTTTTCAAACTATAAACCCTAATCACAATTATAATCTCCTCAGCACAGTGAGTCGATCCGGTGCTGAACTCTGTATTTATCACCTCTCAGAGGATGAGAGCTCAGCTTTTATTCCAGACTAAATTCTTTCTACAATCTCACATGTTCCATCTAATCTGTATCCAAATAGCCATTAGAGCTGCAAGTTCTCTCTCTAATACACTCCTAACAGGCTTTGGGTGGAAACAGATGCTTCACAAATCACTTCGTCTACATAATAAAGCGAGGGAGATTTATCATTGGGTCACAGAGCTGGTTCTGTTCATTTATTTGGCACAGACACATGGCCATAGCGAATATTTAGGCTTTATTTGGCTGTTGATGGAAAATCAAGTTTGTGGACACCTGACAATAAGTTTGGTATGTGATTTTTAAACATCCTATTCCACTCACTGTTCTGAAAAGATGTTCTACTACATTTTGTGGATATTTGTGTTTATGTAGCTATAAGGGTGTTAGTAAAGTCAGGTACTGATGAAGGTGAGGTGAGGAGGCCTGGGGTGCAGTCAGCATTCACACTTATCCCAATAGGGTTGAGGTCAGAGCAGGAGATATTTCACTTCAAACCGTGTAAAGCATATTTTAATGAAGATGGCTTTGTGCACATGAGTATTGTCATGCTAGAACAGGTTTGGGTTTCCTAGTTTAAGTTAAGGGAAAATTTCATGCTCATCCAATACAATTTTTTTCCCTTAAACTGTGTGGTTACAGTTTGGGAAGAACAAAATATGGCTGGAAAAGTCAGGTATCACCAAGCTTTTGTTCATATAGTGTTTTTACAGAGAACGTTTTTTTTTTTTTTTTTTTTTTTTTTTTTTTACTTTATAAGTATATAAGTATAAATAAATTTTAAGGCTACATAAACAATTATTTTTTGCCCTGTGACCCCATCTATCAGATTTAATTTTTTTTTACAGTCTAAACATAATCTTATATCAAAATATAAATATATATAGAAATGCGAATAAATGTGCCTCCATTTTTATCTACGGCATTTGGCAGATGCCCTTATCCAGAGTGACGTTCAAGCGAGCAGTTGACGGTTAAGGGTCTTGCTTAAAGGCCCAACAGTGGCAGTGGTGCTGGGACTTAAATTTGAAACCCAGCACCACTGCTCAACTGCTTAGTTGTATAAATTAGATAATTGTAAGTCACTCTGGATTAGCGCATCTGCCAAATGCTGCAAATACATGCCCTGTAATAAGTAGGTATTGGGGAAAAAGAAATCCTTTTTCAGAAATGTGATCTTTGTTATGACCCGGCCTTGGTTGAGCTGTAATATACAAAGAAATAATTGTGTGTTAAGCCCAGTGTGTTTGCATTCTGTTTGATTCTCACCCTTCTTTTGTAAATGGTTAAAGCTTAAGAAGCCGACAAGGACGTAATGATAAAGACATTGACCTCTAACTTTAAGGAAAGTGGGTAAAGAACAAAGACCCAGACAGAAGCAAGGCAGGAAGCTCTGCATTTGGAATTCAAAATGAGCAGAAAAATAAGTAAAATGATTACTGGCATTACAGGTTCGGGTCAATCAACAATGAGTATAAACTTGGCTTGAACCAAAGAAAAACAAAAACAGATCAGTTACAGAATGAACATACCTGGTAATGTCTGGAGTGTATATAAAATAACTGATTCACAATAGATTTTATTGTTTACACATGCACAGTAAAAGCGAAAAAGCTTTTAGGTACAATATGTAAATTAAAGAAAGAAACACTAAAAGGTACAGACAGTGTGAGATCTTATATAAGGATATGTGAAAAAGGAAAGTGCATTGAAACTAAAAAAGTATATGTAATAATGAATAGATGAATAGAAAAAGAAAATATAATGCATGTGTTTTCATATTGCATCTAAATGGTTCACATGTATTGCACAAGGGTTCGATTGCCAGTAGTTAAATTGTGCATGAGATGGATTGTCTAAAAAAAAAAAAAAAAAAATTGGTGTAGGTCTTGCAATTGTGGAGCTCAGTGCTGAGTGTACACTTCACTAATGACAAAATATACATATATAGAGAAATAGAGCGAGCGAGAGAAAGAGAATAAGAGTAAAATACTAAACAGATGGCAGGGACTGGGCTATAAAATGTAGTGAATTTTCCCACAATATTGAATCTTTTCCATTTTGAGAAAATACATATATTTTTCAAGCCAATAATATGTAGTTAAAAGCTTATCAGATAAGAGAATAGAGACAAAGTGTTAGGGGAAAAAAAAGGACAGATGAAGACATTGAAGACAGAATGAGGCCGTACGTGACAGTGTGTGTGTCAGTGCCCATGTTTTTACAATAACTTCATGATTAAAACGATGGGAATAAACCCAGATGGCAATTCAGCGATGTATTAGCTGCTCCTTTCATGCATGCTAATGAAAAGAGCTGTATTCTTTAGATGAGGACTAAGAAATAGTGTAGAAATGTTCTACACTGACTGTAGTGTTTTGCATCACTACTGTGGTGACAGCAGTTTAAAGGGTTCACTGACCTCGTTTAATACCACGGCCTCAGGGGGGGTCTATAGCATAAAGCTTTATACACAGCCTGTCATACATTTGAAAGCGTGAAGTCTTTTAGTGTTTTTTTTTCATGCATGATCCTGTTTATATGCAACAAAGTAGGTAAATTAACTATATTCATTTAATCAAACCGTCGTCTTATGCAATAACAATAGGTTTTAAATGAAATACAAGTAGCTATGACACATTACATTTTACATGCTTCTGTTTACATTTGGAGAAAGTTATTATATACTGTACAAGTAGGCTAAATATATGTTATATGGGTTATATAGAACCGACATACCATTCAGCCTTCACTATACGACAAGACAAGCCGAAGCATATGCCCAAGCTCTATAAGGGTTATTTAGAGAGCAAACTTTATTTTTAAAAAAGTGACTTTTCCGTTACACATTCTGTAATTAAAAAAAAAATCACAGACATTTCAAGAATTTTGTTTCCACTAGCAAGCGGTGCACAGTAACAAAGTAAATGTAATTTGTTACCGCACTTAAGTAGCTTTTTCATATTTCTGTATTTAACTGAAGTATTTCCATTTGGCATTATGGGAGACTTTTAACTTCACTACATTTCAGTCAAATATTTTACCTACATTTTGCTAAATTAGTCCTTTTCTTATTTATTTATGAATTTAGAATAAAAACGTAACTGGTCAAACACGCAGCAAGTCACCAATCAGGTTCGAGCGCACGCTTTGTTTTAAACTTGTTTTGATTGGCGCTTGGTGTATCTACTAATCCCCAACATACAGTTTGTTAGAGAGGAATAAATGATGAAGAAACTCCTGACTCAAACTCGCTACAAAACCTGTGCCATATCAAATATGCGGATTACGAATCAGAATTTCATACCGGATGTTTGTTAGACCCAGGTTACCAACGACCGCCACAGGTATTGTTAGCCAACAGGGTACCGAAATTTGGCTTCTGTTGGGCAAATGAGGAGAAGGAGAGAAGAAGGAGAGAAGGAAGACGTCTACAGAGGCAGCAGGGAAAGGAGAAGTGGAGGAGAGTGGAGGTTCAGGTTGGTACTTTAAATGTTGGTACTATGACTGGTAAAGGGAGAGAGGGAGCTGATATGATGGAGAGGAAAAAGGTAGTTATGTTGTGTGTTCAGGAGACCAAGTGGAAAGGGAGTAAGGCCAGGAACATTGGAGGTGGGTTTAAACTGTTTTATCATGATGTGGATGGAAAGAGAAATGGTGTAGGTGTGATTCTGATGGAAGAGTACAGTAAGAGTGTAGTGCAGTGGAGGTGAAGTGAGTTTCTGATGAACATGAAGCTGGAAGTTGAAGGGATTATGGTAAATGTCATCAGTGCCTATGCTTCACAAGTCGGTTGTGAGATTGAGGAGAAAGAAAAATTCTGGAGTGAATTAGATGAAGTTGTAGATGGTGAACTTAGGAATGAAAGATTGGTGATTGAGGCAGACTTTAATGGGCATGTAGGTGAAGGGAACAGAGGTGATGAGGAGGTGATGGTAGGTATGGTTTTAAGGAGAGGAATGTGGAAGGGCAGATGGTGGTAGATTTTGCTAAAAGGATGGAAATGGCAGTGGTGAACACTTCTTTCAAGAAGAAGAAGGAGCATATGGTGATGTATAAGAATGGAGGAAGGTGCACACATGGTGGACACACCAGATACTGACTAGTTTTCGGACTACCCGGACCCCACAATACAGCAAAACTTTACATTTTAGAGTGGTCTTTTATTGTGGCCAGCCTGAGGCACACCTCTGCAATAATTATGCTGTCTAATCAGCATCTTGATCTGCCACACCTGTGAGGTGGATGATTCTCTCGGCAAAGGAGAAGTGCTCACTAACAGACTTAAAACAAAAGTGTTGCATTTATAATTTTGTTCAGTGTATATACATTTACACACACACACACACGGTTTTATATAAATGCATATCTGTGATTGTATATCTGTCTATAATATTGCAGAATCTAATTAAAAATTAATTTTGGTAGAAAAAAAAACATGCCATAAATTCATAAGAAATAACTTAAATGGATGTTGCTTTTTTTTATAATTTTTTTTTTATTTTGTGCTTTTTGTAGTATTAACATAATGAAAAAAAAGATTTGCAAAACTGTTTATGAGAAAGTTGTGTGCTTTAAATAAATCTTTTTAATAAAAAAATCTTACTTTTTTCCCCCTAATTGATTCTCCTCCTGCTTCTGTGGCACATCCCAACACCAAAATTAATTTGTATCCATCTAAATTATAAATAAAAGCAGATTACGCTAAAGTACAAAAAGTACTTTATTAATAAACTGTATGAACAAACCAGAGCTCTCTGACACTACTTCTGTTACATGTTTAATTACCAACAAGCATTTCCATTCATTAGCCGCTGTTGCGTTGGAAGTTTGTGCTAATGAAAAACATAAAATAGATTTTGTGTGAATTTCGAGCAAATCAATGAAATACAAACTAACGAGGACAAACTGCATACTTTATATGAATTTCCCTGTTTTAGAGTTTGTTAAAAAGACTGTTCAAAATGAAGGTAATCTTGCTAATTGTATAGTATATGTTATATGTTAGGAATGAAAGCTGTGTATAAAACCACAATGTTTAGCTGTAACTGTGTTTCGATTATTTGGCTTAAACTATAGCAATTTGCCAATGAACACTGTGTAAATTTAACCACATAGCTTTTTTTTATCCATTTATAATTACTCAAAATGCACAATACTTATGCACAAAACAGTACCTTAAAACCTAAAAGGATTTCTTAATCCTAACAGTAGGGATGGTAAGATTCACCGATAAGTGCATCCGCATAAAAGTTAATCAGATACAAGTTGGCATTTGTATTTTAGTTTATTTGTAGTTTTTAATGTTTAATGTTTTTCTGTAAAAACAGATTTAGTTTAATATAATTATTAGTAGATGTGCTTTACTTTAATAATTTAAAAAGCGACCAATAATTTGTGACCAATATTTGATATGTAGATCGGTTTCTCTTCGCTAAACTGTTTCTCGAGCACGTTCTCTCCGCCGCTTCGTGAATACGACGCATCACAACACTACGGAGACCGAGGCGTCCTGAGAGTCACATAGAATACAGATTAACATGGCAGAGGTAGAGCTGTGACTTCCTGGAGACACAACAGGAAACGAATAATTAATAAAAAATAAAAAAGAATTTAAAGGTCTGTATCAAAGGGCCATGTGTTAGAAGTCAGAAGGCATTAAATTGATGGGGTGAATTGTATCACATCGCCTTGGTAACTGCTTCACATGTATATTTATCGTATCGTTTCATTGACTGTGCATCGAGATGCGAATCACATCAACCTCATCTAAAAACCCTAACTTCTTCTTTTGTATGTGACCACAGAATTTGGAAAACTTTGCATTCATTATTTATTTATTTATTCATAAAATTCTGATGGTGGATGCATAAGTAAGCTGCTTTTTTAAAAAAATCCAATTCATTTTTCTGCAACGAACAAAGTTCAGTAAACTAATAACTCCATAAGCATGCAGCACAGGAACGCTGTTCTTCTTAATTATAAAATGTGCGCCCACATCGAAGCCACTGACTGTGTAATTAACTCAACAATTTCATGCGAAAACAGCCGCCTCTGATAACCACAGAATATATATTCCAGTGGAGAGGTGAAGCCCGATGCAATAAATCTATCTGCGAGATTCGAGCGAGAGGTTTGTTTTTCACAAACATGCATTATGCATTGCAAAACTTTCCGAAAAATTCACACTGAAATGGGAATAAAGCCAACCGTAATCCAGGATGATTTCCTTTATTCTTTCATACGCTCTGTAATCATGATGGAATTTAGCATCATGGAAAATCTGAACTTTTACATCTGAAGTACGTCTTCATCTAAAGTGATACGTGAAGCTGGTTATGAGTTGGGGTAACTCAGGTATAGACGCATGGACAGTATCCCAAATTGTCTGGTTTTTATCAGTGATGAGCCGTCAGTGGCAGCAAAACCTTCTATGCTGGCTTAAACACTATCAGAATCACTGACTTACATTTTCATATATTTTTGCCCATGAATACGGCGAGGAAAAGTCGGCCCAAACAGTTCAAAACAGTTGTTTAGCTTTTTTTATGAACCGTTTACGATGTGTTTTCTTTCCTGTGAAATTTGCACAATAAACCACACAATTAGCCTTTATTTCAAATCCCCAGGCAAATCATAATGCACAAAAAAACGGATGCTTCTACTAGAAATGATGTATGCGGGCGGTTCAGCTGTGGCTACAGTGAAAGGAGACTTGGTGAATTGTGTTCATTGGGGTGTTTGGTTTAGTAATATCATTCATTATCGCTGTGAGATTCCCACCTGTGATGCAGTTTTCTGTAACAGAACTCATAATGATTGTAATTAGAGGTGACTACCACTGGGTTTTATATTTCACATACAGTATTTTCAGGACTATAAGCCGCTACTAATTCCCCACGCTTTGAACCCTGCGGCTTAAACAGTGAAGTGGCTAATTTATGGATTTTTCCTGGGTTTTTTCCGTTTTCACAAGCTTCAAACCAAAAAACTGAGCCCCATAACATTAGACCAATGAAATTGCCAAACGGGTTCAGGTGAACCAATGAAATTCTTTATATCAAATCAGATACGCTTCCAGTGAATAAGCCCATCATAAATATAGATGATGTTCCTCTGACGTTTGACCTGCCCCTCACTCGCACTGTCTACAGGAAATGCGAATCATTCGTCACGCTGAAAACAACCGGGCATGAAAGAACGCACTTCACCTGTGTTCTGAGCTGCACGGCATCGGGAGAAAAGCTTCACCAATGGTGATTATTAAATGCATGACGATGCCAAAAGATAAAATCCCGAGAGAAATTATTGTGAAAGAAAGGAGAAAGACAGTGAACAATGACTTTCTTGGAAGGCTACTGTTTAGATACAAGCCGTGTAACAGACACTGTCTTTCGTTAAAGCCTGTGTAAAGTTCATTAGTTTCAGTGTAGACGGCTTATAGACAGGTGCGGCTTATTTATGTTCAAAATAAAAATCTTTGTAAAATTCAGTGCGTGCGGCTTATAATCATGTGCGATTAATAGTCTGGAAATTACGGTGTATATAAAATTTCATATTTTTTAAGGAAAAACAAATTGTAAATGTAGTCCTGTCCATCAAGGACAATTCAGATGTATGACAATCAATTAAGTAACCATTGGCTCCTAAGAGAAAAACAACAGGCGTCAAATTATATTTTTAAATGCCACACAAGAATGAACTTTAAAAACTGTAAAACAGTTACTTCCAGTCATCCTGTAGTGTGTACATCTGGCATCATTTTACAGCATGGCCTGGGAACTGAAGCGATCATATATATGGTTTTGAGTTTCATTTTTAGCTCATTCCAAAGCTAACGGCGTTTTCTGTCGAGCGTTCTTTGCGATTATGTGATCCTGAGCATTTTTATGCTTTTCACTATAGCAGTGTTTTCTTGCTGTCTACTTTTTTTTAAATGATTTGTTCCGGTAATGAAATCAGTTTTCTCTGCAATCTCTCTGTTTACTTTAAACCAGAAGTCGCAGAACATTTTCTGTGTTTTGTGATCAAACCTCAACCATGAAAACTCATGAATCCAAGAAGTTTTTTTTACTGACTGACATAGAAAGATGGTCCTCAGTGTCTCTGTCGTTCTTCCTCTCCCAAACACTGGCACAACTGCACCCTGCTTTTTAACTAACAGGTGGGTCATTAGTGGAAGTGTTGGACAGAGACTGTTTGAAATATTCAGATATTTTTTGTTTCGACACGTTTCTTCTGAAGCGGAAAGGTGAGTTTCCTTTAACTGTCTGGTTATTGTGGCGATTTAACTCAAGCGTATACAGCGCATGAGTCTCAATTTATTATGTGACTAGGCCACTCCAAAGTCTTTATTTTGTTTTTTTTTCAGCCATTCAGAAGTGGACTTGCTGGTGTGTTTTGGATCATTATCCTGCTGCAGAATGCAAGTTTGCTTCAGCTTGAGGTCACGAACAGATGGCAGGACATTCTCCTACAAGATTTGTTGGTAAACAGCAGAATTCATAATTTTATTTATTACAGCAAGTCTTCCAGGTCCTGAAGCAGCAAAACAGCCCCAGACCATCACACTACCACCACCATATTTTACTGTTGGTATGATGTTCTTTTTTTTAATGCGGTGTTACTTTTACGCCAGAAGTAATGGGACACACACCTTTCTAAAAGTTCAACCTTTGTCTTGTCTTGTTGGTTTTCATCTTGGACCATTTTGGCCCAGTCTCTTTCTTATGGTGGAGTCATGAACACTGACCTTAACTGAGGCAAGTGAGACCTGCAGTTCTTTGGATGTTGCTGTGGGGTCTTTTGTGACCTCTTGGATGAGTCGTTGCTGTGCTCTTGGGTTATTTTGGTCGGCCGGCCACTCCTGGGAAGTTTCACCAATGTTCCATGTTTTTGCCATTTGTGAATAATTGTTCTTACTGTGGTTTGCTGGAGTCCCAAAGCTTTAGAAATGTCTTTATAAACTTTTTCAGAATGATAGATCTCAATTGCATTCTTTCTCATTTGTTTCTGAAATTCTTTGGATCTTGGCATGCTGTCTAGCTTTTGAGGATCTTTTGGTCTACTTCACTTTGTCAGGCAGGTCCTATTTAAGAGATTTCTTGATTGTGAACAGGTGTGGCGGTAATCAGGCCTGGGTGTGGCTAGAGAAACTCAACTCAGGTGTGATAAACCACAGTTTTAACAGGGGGCAAACACTTTTTCACAGAGGGGCATGTAGTTTCGGATTTTGTTTTCCCTCAATAATAAAAACCTTTATTTAAAAACTGCATGTTGTGTTCACGTGTGTTACAAACATGCAAAAAATATTAAATCAGCAATACTTTCACACCACTGAATATGGCCACAGGTGGTGATCTAGGCAAAAATGTTACCCGCAAATTAATATTTTTATTAATGTTAGTCGCAGTCTGGAGCCCTGATAACTATTTACATACATGGCATTTCTCAAACGCCCATATAACTTACATTTCTCTCAAGTGCCCAGTAGTGGCAGCTTGGTGGGGCTAAGATTTGAACTCACAATCTTGAAATCAGAAGTCCCATGGATGATATTAAATAAACCAGGATGTCACAATTTCCTGCCATATATTTTGCAGATCGGAATATCAAACAAAAGGCATGCATCTATTGATCTATCAATCTATCAATCTATTGATCTATCGATCTATCGATTAAGATGTAGGGATAGTGTAATGTGCTCTCCCTGACTTTGGGGGGAGCTGTGAGTTGTTTTTTATCAATGGATTGAGTCTGTAATCACCAGTGGAATTGGTTTCCTCCAGTTCCATTTGCTTTGTAAATAGGTAAGGAGGATTATCACTGTTCTCCATTATACCTGTTTAATTGACCCAAATATATTATCTGTCCATGTTATTAAAATAAATATATTGTTGAAAAAAGGGTTAAAAAAACGTGTAGTTTTTATTTTACGTTTTTTTTTTTTGTTTTTTTTTTTGAGTGAATTAGTCACATCCATATTTAGTCTTACCCTAATTTGTTTTGTGTGTGTGTGTGTATATATATATATATATATATATATATATATATATATATATATATATATATATATACACATAGAGTAAGCTCAGAGAGTAAACCTTATTCCTCTCAGGTCTTCATACCCTCATTGTTGATTTATTCGACTATCATATGTGCGAGGGTGCAGGGTTATACAATGATGTCCCAGGTGACAAAGATGCTTGAATGCTATCTCTCTCCTCACAGTGCATCATAGCTTAGAAGACATCCTCTCCACCAATCCATGTAGAGGTACATTTGCACTGTTGGGGAAGGTCTTCCAGGCAGGTCATGTTGGTGCTTCCCTGCAGACCATGGTGGTTTTGCAGGTGTACCAGGCTGACCTGCTTAAAGACCTGAGCATGGGCAGGGAAATTAGTAAGGAAGCATTTGTAGAGCTATGCCAAGCAATGGATCTGTGTGTCTGTGCAACCAAGCAAATGGTGGAGACACATATGTGGATCAATCTCATGGGCATCAAAGACAGGGACAGGGAAATTGTGATCCTTCTAGATGGCCTCATGTCACCATCCAGTCTTTTGCTGACTCCATTAATATGGTCATCAGTAGGTTCTGGGAAGACAAGACACAAATAAAAGCATTTGATAAATTTCCCCCTTGCCGTGTTCAGGGGTCTGGGCCACCCAGCCTCGACCCAGTCCAGTTTCACTGCAGCATGAATCCAAAAAACAAAGCATAGCGAGTTGTGCGCCCCTAATAGGGACTGGGAGCGGCTTGCCACTCTCAGAAGCTTTGTAAAAGGCCGGACATAAGGACAATATTTTCGTCTAAGAAGTCCTGAGGGTGCCCAGGAACTTGGGGGTGTATCCTCTTGGGGACGAACATGAGAATTTCTCACAGAGAGTAAGGGCTCCTTCCTGGCACCCTCAGTGGACCCCTGTACTATCCTCACCGCCACTCGTGTTCCAGGGCGGCAGCGGTCTCTAGCAAAATGTTACAAGTTTCAGGTCACTGAAAACCTAACCTCCCCAAGTAAAGCATAGTGTCAAGACTAGTGCTCCTTTCAGAGAAACTGACAGTGTGAATTATCTGCCAATTATCTCTCTGTGTTTTAAAACAGCATAGTTTGCATGGTAGTTTGTGCATCAACCTCCATACTTCAGTGGCACGGTACTTATTACAGTAAAACTGGAGCAAGGGCATTTGTTAACATAAGAATTGCAAGCTGTGCTGGATAAAGGGGCCATTCCTCTGCCAGACAGAGAGTCAGGCTACTACAGCTTGTATTTTCTACTTTCCAAGGAAAAGGGGAGTTTGTGTCCAATTTTAGATCTTTGCGGTTTGAACCGTTACCTTAGAACATACAAATTCAAAATGCTGACCGTTAAAAGGACTGCATTTCAGATCCAATCCAGAAATTGATTTGTGATAATTTGCCTGAATGATGCACACTGCCATATAATTTTTTTTGCCACAACATGATTTCTTTCAGGGGTGAAGCTGACCAGCTAATCAGGTTCTTCCGTTTGGCCTAGCCTTGTCACTCCACACACATACACAGAATATATGGATGCAGTGCTGGCTCCTCTGTGATTCTAGGGCACCTGAATTTTGAGCTATATAGACAGCTGTCTGATTTTGGTGCAGTTGCAAGAGCTAGCATCTCGACATTAGGATTTCATCCTAGCTTACCTCAAATATCTGGGGATAAGACTTAATGCCAATAAAGGCAATCTCTCTCCTACCCAGATCACAATGTATTGGAGGCTGTAGAGGATTCGCTGTCACAATGCAGGTGCAACTGCCACCTGCACGTGACAAACCCACTCTAAATGCCCTAATGAATATCAAGCTAGGCAAAAAGGTCCTGTTGATTACCTTCAAGGGTTTTAAGTCTCATTGCAGCTGCAATCTACGGTGATACCTTAGGGCTCCTGCACATGAGACCATTTTAGTTATGGCTCAAAGCCAGGGGATTTCATCCAAGGTCCAGAAGCAGATAAGGGTTATGTGCTGGAGGCTTTGGTTCAGACCACAGTTTCTTACTTTGGGTCCCACTCTAGGCACGTGTTGTCGTCACAAGATGTTAACAACAGATGCTTTCCTCACAGGCTGGGTTGTGGTCTTAAATGTCTTAAATGGCTGAAGAGGTCTTCTCAAATAGCACATTAATTGCCTCAAAATGATGGCTGTATGTAGAAGTCGTTCAACGCATCTGGGAGGGAGGCACAAGCACAGTCACAAGCAGGTAAAGTTGTATTGTAGGTTGTGATCCCCTGGATTTCCTGCCACATTTGCCGGGTATCTTTGCTGTCCTGAAAGTGGCCGTTGATTCTCTTGGCATGTGCACGCTTCGCCTCTCTGAAGGCACGGGACAGTCTGACGGCCGTAAGGATGGCCACAATGCCGGCAGGGGAAAGCTGTGTGCGCAAAGTAGTCAAATCCTATATAACACCAAGATAAGTGGTTCTCTGTAATGGAGAAAGCACACTCTTCCCGGCATTCAGCTGAAACCCCAAAACCTTTTTTATTTTGTGGAGGTGCGGGGTGAGAGGGCAAGGCCAACGAAAGAACCCGAAACTGGTAAGCTTTGGCCCTGAAAGTGAACCCCAGGAACTTCCTGTGAGAAGGTAGGATGAATACAAAAAAGTATGCATCCTTTAGATCTACCATGACAAACCAGTCCTCGGATCTGATTTGAGACACGACCTGCTTGAGGGTCAGCATCCTGAACCTAAGTCTCTCTCGAGAGTGGTCCAGTTAACGTAGATCCAAAATAGGACGCAGCCCACCGTCTTTTCTGGGAACTATAAAGTACAGACTGTAGAACCCGGACTCTCGTTGTGATGGAGGGACCACCTTAATGGCCTTCTTCCTCTGCAAGGTCCATTTGTGAGTCCCAGGAACTGGCGTGCCGCTCTGCCTCAGCAAAAGAGGGGCAGAACCGCGAGGAGCAAGAGCTCTCTCTTCGGAGAGTTCCACTCGGGAGCGGAGCGATAGCATTGACATGCAGCCGGCTCTCTCGAGAACCGACTTAACGTGCTCCGCTCCCAGGAATGTTTTTTTTCTTTTCTTTTTTCTTTTTTTTTCTATCAGACAATTCAACCCATACACACAAAGCACTTCGTGAACAAACAGAATCTGCCACTCGCCTCACTCCATGTGTGTTTTATACTTCCTGGTCGTGACGTCACCCCGCCGTTGACAACCAGCGTCCGATTTTTGACTGATTACACACAATATTTCAGAGCATAAACTCAGACGAGTTCCTGAAAGGGAACTTCATGGACCTTTAGACAGTTTATGTGGAACCATCTTCAGCAGCAGAGTGTGGTCTCCATTTGAAAAGAATTGAAGTCAGTTCTAATGAGTCACAGTCCAAATGAAATTGCATGGTGTTGAAGTATGGGATGGGAGCCATGTTGGTCTAGGATTCCTTTCACTTTCTGGAATAACTCTCCTACCATCCTGCTCCAAAGAAATCCCAAACTATTAAGTGTCCACCTCCATGTTTGACTGCGGATGTGAGGTCTGCTAACATCTTGTCTTATGTTCTCCATCTTACACAAATTCTTCTGTTAGAGCCAGAAATGTCAAATTTGGACTCCACAAAAATTTTCTCTGGTCAATTTATGTCCAGTTCTTGTATGTTTTACCTTTTATCTCTCTAAAGTGACAAAAGGTGTTTTCAAACTTTTGACACATGCTGCGTAAAGAGATACACTAAACTGACTGATCAGCTTCAAACCATGGTTATAAGTTTAAACAAATGAATTGCAAGGTTTATTAATGTCAACATTTATAATGTCTGGCAGCAGACGTTCTTCCACAGACCGCCTTCTTAATTCTCTCTATGCCCCGTTGTTATTTTATCTCCCTAAGCAGCTGTCAGCATGATGGCAGGTTCACTTCCTTTTTTTCCAACACGTATCCATTTTCTCCGATAAACAGATGGAGCATCTCCCTTCTCAGTATGCAGGCTGTCAGAGGGCAAAACCCGGCAGTGGGAAACGCATCTTAAAAGCCTTCGTCTGTCAGAACCCAGGACAGCCAGAAACCTAAAACTCACCAGATTGAACAGGTTCTCCTTGTAATTCTAATTAATCTCAGGGTGAATCTTGCGTTTTTTCCTAGAGCACATCTTGCAGGATAAGTATTGAGCTCACATTCGATTATTATTAGTCTGGATGAAACGAGTGTGGAGGTGATTTTAGGTGCACCATACACGTCGGCATGACTTTTCCTTCATCGCAATGTCAGATAATTAGGTCTTATTGGAAAACTCATTGAAAGTGGGGGAGTGAAAAAATCTGACAAAAAAGAAAAGTACTTCTTTTGCATTTTTTGATATGATCTGCTTTTAAGGTCACTGTGTCAAGCTGGTTTTTTTTTGTTGTTGTTTTTTTATTCCCACCCTCACGCAGACAGACGGCCTTATGCTGCTTCTCTGAGAACTTTAAATTCCATCTGTCTTTGCTTCTAATTTGTTGGCCGGCTTTTTTCCAGACCTTTTATTAAGCATTTTGAAATATTGAACTCTTGACTTGACAAATGTTTTAGGACACCTGACAAAGTCCAGTCCCTTAACCACTTACAAGATGGTTTCAAAAAATGTTAAGACTAATAGTGCTAACTGGTGGTACTCTGACCACATGTGTTGCCACGTCTGTAATTTCATCATGGACACAAAGTTAATCCATATCTTTCTCTCCCTGTCACCCCTCTTCTCTCTTTTTGTCTTGGTTGAGGTAAACATGCTCCTGAGGTATCATTGACCAGTTCCTGCTGATGACAATACCTAATAATGTTACTAATTGGGAGCTAAGGAGAATTGGCCCCAAAATGTACACCTGAGGGATGCTGTTTGTGAAATGGTGTAGAGGAATGAGGGGAAATTAGCTAATAGTCATTGTGACTGAACTATGTTGTAGATAAGAGTTGAAAAAGAATAGTGCTGGATTCTTTCAGATCAAAACTGTATTATCAGTAGATAACCACTCTACTGTAAGTAATATATTGTTTTTTTACCTTTATCAAAGCCTGCTTTAGTTCTGTCAAGGGATTTGTAGACTGACTGAAAAGGTTCTAGGATCTCAACCGAATTCAGCAATGAGAGATTGTGACCAACAGTTTCTCCATTACTTTTTTAGGGAAAACAACACACTTTCACAGGATCCAAGCATGTTTTTTTATTTTTTATTTTCTATAAAAAAATTTTTTTTTTTTAATTCTCCAAAACATTTTTAGAGATTAAAAGGGAGTGATGACTTTTGTATAAAATATTAAGCATATTCCACATAGAGATTTTAATATATATATATATATATATATATATATATATATATATATATATATATATATATATATAATAAATAAAACAAATACACACAAAAAAAAATCTCTTATCAATGTCTTCTCAGCTTTCCAGCAGGCCTGCCTGAGAGAATAAATAGAGTCGTCCAATCACTCTTGAGATTTTTTTTCTTTAGGATGTCTGTATATTTTAATGAAGCTCCTGAGTCTACAGCTGAGCAGGAGAAATGGATAAAGGAAATAAGCTGATCTGGGTTTGAAAGAAGCCCAGCAGAATTTGAAATAGAGGTTGACGTTATAACTTTCACCACACTGATTTGCAATGAGTTAAAAGAATGGGAGCGGTAACATGGGCTTTTGTTGATACGCAGTGAATTAGATAAGGTGACATTGAACACAAAAAGCTTATGAGCAGAAAGAAAAACTCACCCAGTCTAAATTTTTTATCATAATTGAAAATAAAAGACATAATAAAGTCAAATGTGGCCAAGAACATAAGTCACATAAATAGCTCTATGAGATTCGAGTCAACTTTTTTATCATTTTGCACAGTACAAAAAGCAATAAATTGCAGCTAGCATCTATAAGGTGAGTAGTGACATATATATAGGTATGCAGTATTTAGTACATGTATAACCTCATGTATGAAATCATGGTGGGGTTATAATGGTCAAATGGTTATGTACACTTCAGCATCTGTATTCTAGTGACATTTGACATGACTAAACTCAAGTGTAAAGGCTCTGTCATTGAGGAATTGGTGTTCGAATCTATAATGATCAGATCAGATGCTAATTTATGAGTTGCTCAGAAGCTTCTGGTTCCACATCTCCAACGTAGAAAAGACATTACCCCAAATCACACCCTCAATGATATTCCTCACTCTATAGTGTTTGTAACATTTTAAGGAGTTATAATCACACCCACATATATAGTCACCCACATGAGGGGTCCCAATTTTGAGTCTGGATCCTCTCAAGGTTTCTTGAGAGGAACAATCTAGAGATTTTCCTTGCCAAAGTCGCTTAGGTTTGCTCATCGAGGATAAATACACATCAATTTAAAATGTAAAGGAAATTTTGTTCTAAAGTTCTTACATTCTGTAACGATGCATTCTGTCCATTAAAAAATGCAATTTTAGTCATGCAGTTAAGTTTTAATCTAACTGAATTTACTTAAACTCCTTGGCCACAGTTTTAGTCAATTAATTTATAAAGCCTTCATCAATTGACAGACAAATTGACTCCACCTCTTCTTTACACACCTGGGGTAATAAATCAATTCAATTCATTTTTATTTGCACTTTTAAAAATAGATATTGTCTCAAAGCAGCTTTACAGAGATTTAAGTTGTATAAAATAATGTGAATGTGGCCGGTTTAGTACTTAGTACGAGTGGTGGCTCGCGATGTTTGTGGACATTTCTCGGGGGAAGACACGCCCATTGGTGTGAAGCTGCGTTGTCACTGATTACACCTGTGTGGCTCAGTGATTAAGTTGCATTTATTCTTTGTGGTTTTAAAGAAAAGCACGCCCAAGCATTGTGTGGTGGTTCTTCATGTTTGTTTTTGTGCCATGGGTAGTAATAATCTTTGTCGCTTTCTAACTCCTTTTGCTCACTTCTGCTGCATTTTCTCCTTTATTGGTTCTTCTTATAAGCCATGAGTCACAGTTAAATGTGTGTTTGTTATTAGGGATACGTGAGTGTGTGTGACATGGCAAGTGCATGAAGTATGCTGTAGTCTAGGAACTTCACCTTGGAGGTAAGAAATTTACGAAGGGGTTTTAAGGGGAACCCCTTATTGAAGTTACAACTTTATTTGTGCCCTTATTACATTTGTATTGCATGTGTGGCCTGAGAGCGCTAGCTGCTGTTTCCTCTGTCATCTGTTTTACTGTTCAGTTTTTTTTATTGACTGTTTCGGACACATACAGTAGATGCTGCTGTACTGCCCTGCTAAGCTGCTGGGTATTTTGAGATTAACCTGCTCCGTCAATCGGTTTAATCCATTGGGCAGGAGCATCGGATATGTCTGTTGGTGTTATTGAATTAAACAAACACCGTGGTATAGAGACCTGCACTCCCTCAGACAAGATTTAATTGGCAAAAAACTTGTGTGTGGGTTGCAGGAGAATAAAATCATTCGCAGGACTCCCGCAAAATGGTTTAAAAAATATATTTAAAAAAAGTGACAAACAAAAACTTGTGTATCTAATCCAAAAAAGCATTAATGCCAACCAAAAAAAAAAAAAACGATTTACAGGTACAAGGTCGGAAACGAACACTCGCGTGGCTTATGTGCGGAAGACTACTAAAGCACAGCGTCTGAAGCGCAGAACAGTGGAGAATAACTACAGATATTACTTTATTATCAAAGAAAGGAACAAACAACACAACAAAACCTTGGCCTGTTTTTATACAAGATCGTTTAAGTTGATGTTCTATGTTGTAAAAAGTTCCTTGTTCACATTCCTCATTTACAAAGTCAAAATCAAATAAAATGAAACGTTACATTTTCCTTTTTTTTTTTTACATTCATTTTAAAAAAAGAAGGATTTTAAAGGAAACTTAAAACAGGAAGAAGCAGTCAGTGCATTAAAAATAAAACTACTTTTATATATTTTATATAACTTAAATATTGCGGGTGGGAGAAATGTTTTTGCCTGTTCTGTTCTGAAAAATCTGTCTCGTGCAGTTCGCTACTGTAAGGTGGCATAGTTGGGTTTCTCAAGCATTCTAAGCTGAGGGTTACATATAAGCACATTTAGTGCCTATAAGTTTGTTCCTAATTAACAAGCCAGTGGCGATAAAAACTTCCTGAGATGACATGAAAAAGAAACCTTAAGAGGAGCCTGACTCAAAAGGCTCAAAGTTCTATTGTTACATCCCAGTCTAAGGTTTGAGCGCACAGCTTGATTAAAGGCATGGGGTGGTGGACATAGGTAGATGTGAGGTTTTTCGGTATTATGAGTGGTGAAGAATGGAACACAAGCAACAGGGTATCTTAAAACGGGAGGTATATTTTAAGATGTAAAGTACAGCACCTGGATAGACTTTAATTTAATTCAATTCAATTCATTTTTATTTGTATAGCGCTTTTAACAATGAACATTGTCTCAAAGCAGCTCTACACAGATAATGTGGTGATTAAACGTAAATATGTTCTTTGTAAGTATGTTTGTCCCTGATGAGCAACTGTGGCAAGGAAAAACTCCCTGAGATGGCATAAGGAAGAAACCTTGAGAGGAACCAGACTCACGAGGGAACCCATCCCCATCTGGGTTGCACCAAATGTCCATTTGAAGCAGATATACAATGTTGCGGGGTACAGTGATGACGATCAGAAGCAAACTGCACTCCCGAGTCAGTGCAGCAGACCGCCGACACCAACTACAGTCCAATCCATCCTCAAAGCACCCGTTCTACTCCGGAATTACATGGAACCACCCAAAGTGTTGATGAGAGACCGTCCCAAGCTGCACAGAAGTGTGAAGATCCACGGAGGGGAGAGGGGCAGGAACAGTGGTCACTGGAACCTCAGGAGCATGTTTAACTCAACCGAGAGAGAGAGAGAGAGAGAGAGAGAGAGAGAGAGAGAGAGAGAGAGGGTGACGGGAAGAGAAGGATATGGATTATTAAGTGTCCCTATTGGTGTATGAAAGTTAATGTCACTGTGCAGTTTGGACTCCGGCAAGACTCGCTATGGCAGCATAACTAAAAGGGAGAACCAGAAGGTAACACAGACATGAGGGATCTCTGGGATAAGAGACGACCCACCACACCACTGTCAACAAACCTGAGTGAACGTGTGAATGTGAGGGGACGACAGCATACAAATATCCCAGTTCACCAAACACTCTATATCCATGCTCCCTCCAGATCTGAGCCTTTACCTAAGAAAAACATAATGATAAAAGGCTTGACTAAATAAATAAGTTTTCAACCTCGACTTGAACACTGAGACTGTGTCTGAGTCCCGAACACTGGTTGGAAGGCTGTTCCATAACTGTGGGGCTTTATAAGAGAAAGATCTGCCCCCTGCTGTAGTCTTCATTATTTGAGGAACCAACAGATAGCCAGCACCTTTTGATCTAAGTAGGCGTGGAGGATCATACTGGTACAGAAGTTCACTCAGATACTGCGGTGCGAGACCGTTAAGTGCTTTATACGTCAGTAGTAATATTTTATAATCAATGCGAGATTTGATTGGGAGCCAGTGTAGACTGATTAAAACAGGGGTGATGTGGTCGTATTTCCTAGATCTAGTGCGGACTCTTGCTGCTGCATTCTGAACTAACTGAAGCTTATTTATGCACTTACTCGAACACCCAGACAGTAAAGCGTTACAGTAGTCCAATCTAGAAGTAACAAAGGCATGAACTAGTTTTTCTGCATCCTGTAACGACATCATATTTCTAATTTTAGCAATATTTCTAAGGTGAAAGAAGGCGATCCTGGCTGGACCAAGGCCAACACACTTGTTACAAACATTATATTACCTACAAAAACAAACCCAGAAGAAAGACAATAATTCACTCCCTCACCAAAAACAAAAAATGAGCAAGCGTCAGCTCAGCGAGCTCCTATTCCCACTTCCGACCTGAATTTATAGCTCACCTCCTAGTGATGTCATCTATGGAAAGTGGGCGTGGCGTCATGTAACTGGAGTGCAGCGAAGGTCTGGACTTGATTATCCGAATGGGGCCTTCACACATAAACCGCATACAAATACATTACAACCTGCCAAATAATGAAAAGTGTATCTTTAGTTTCTTAGTAACTACATAAATCTTTAGGCTGCTCATGTGGAACTATTTTCAGCTGCACAGTGTCCCTGTGGATTAAAGAGAACACCATCCAGAGATATGGCATTGGGATGACTTAGACAAATCCAAAGTGAAGAAAGGGACTCAACAGTTCAATACAGAAAATTCAGTAAATATAGTTAATTCACCAATTCTGGTCTCAGAAGGTTTATCTGTGCCACTTTATCCATGGAATGAATGAAATGTTTATCTGAATGCCTTTATATGGTGCACACATCACTGTATGAACAAAAGTTACCAAGAGGTGAACACCTGGGTATCAAATTTGTGTGTTTTCTGAACATTCCATTCCACACTTAGTCGCGGTTTACTATCATAATTATAATTTCATACTTCTAAGATGTTCTACATGATTTTAGAGTGTGCTTGTTGAGATTTGTGGGATTTTTACATTTATCCCAAAAGTGTTCAATAGGACTGAATATCTATAGCAAAAGATGGTCAACATTTTCCAACCCATTGAAAGCATATCTTCATGAAGCTTGCTTTGTCAAGTTTATTTATTTGTATAGCGCTTTTCACAACAGACATTGTCTCAAAGCAGCTTTACACAAATCAACAGTGAAGGTGAATGGTGTGAATTTGTCCCTGATGAGCAAGCTGTGGCTTTGTGCATTAGGTACTGTCATGCTGAAACAGGTTTGGGTTCCATAGTTTAAGTGAAGGAATTTTTTATATGCTACTGCATCTAAATACATCCTATGCAAGTGTGTGCCTCCAACTTTTTTGTAATATTTTGGGGAAGATGGAAAAGTCTGGCATCTCAATACTTTCATCCATATAGTGTATATATTTCAGTAAAATAATTTTCTTTGCATATCTTAGATTGTTAGGAAGATCACATCGATAGGGTTAAGGGACTTGGACAGGGATCAGTAACAGTGACAGTTTGTTTGTACTGAGTTCTTGAACTACAGACCTTCTTATCAGTACCTGTGGAAGGTGGTAGCTTAGTGGAAAATGCATTGAGCCGGTCCAAAGGTCATTAGTTCAAATACCAGTACCAATCTACCACTTCTGGCCCCTGAACAAGGCCCTTAACCCCATAGCTGCTTAGTTGTATTAATGACATACGTAAATGTAAGGTGCTGTGTATAAGGGCATCTGCCAATTGCCATAAATGTAAATGTAACTCAAAGCCTTAACCTGAGCATTGCTAGGGAATCAATATATCTGGTTCAGATGCACAGTTTCACTGGAGAAGCCAATGTCCAATCATTAATGATGGACAGATGATTACCACTTTTGGTCCCATGATCACTGAGCCACATAGAGACCCCTGAGCCCTGCATTGTCTAAGGAAGAACAAGTTCAAGGTTGCTATAATCAAGCACTCATGTCTGATTGCAAATGGTTATGGACCTTTATGCTTTCAGACTGGTGGCTACTTAGTTGGACTGCCATGACTGTCAAGGGACATGGCATGGCAAGTGCTGACTCCATCCTTGAGCAAACCCATGTCGTGAGCAGGTCAATAGGATACCCTCTTAACTCTTTAATGAATTCCATCTTCTCATGTCACTTCAGCTGTTTTTTAAAAGACACATCACAGTCTGGACATGGCCGAGTTCCAGCTGAACAAATCCCAGAGTCGAGGCTGATTCATTCCCATTCGAGTCGCTTTTCTCTCCAGGCTACACTCTCCTTTACATTCAGCTTATTAAGTCAGCATGAAGAGCCGTGACTGAAAGCAGTGCAGAGAGCCAACTGAAATGTCTATTACAGAGAGCAGAGGAGCAGTAAAAGCCCTGGGGGAAGTCATCATTAGTTAATTGCTTTAGAAAGGATCCGGTCAAATGACATTACGTAAGAAATGACGAAGTGGAGCATTATACAGTATGTTGGATTTGGATAGTAACCTGCACCTGTATAGTTCTATATATCTAATTTATTATTTTTTTAAATCTTTTTTTTGTTCAATTTTTTTTTTTTTAAACATAGATATTTTTGGGGGAAAAAAAAGTCTGCCAATGAATCTGATAAATAGTTAAATAAATAGTTAATATATATATATATATATATATATATATATATATATATATATATATATATATATATATATATATAAGTAATTATATTGTAGCCTTTTATGTAATAAAAAACAAACAAATACAAGACAATACATAATTAAATAAATTGTATTGTAAAATAAACGCAGCCATTTGGGTTGCACAAACCAGTGCACCCTTGCCGGTCCCAATAAATTGGTCGGGTTCCGTTAGGAAGGGCATCCAGCGTAAAACATTTTCCAATTGAAATATGTAAACCATGAATCAGAATTTCATAGCGGATCGGTCGAGGCCCGGGTTACCAACGACCGTCTCAGGGAAGAGGTCAGACAGGGGCTCGGTGGTGGTGAAGAGGTGCTGGATGATTGGGCAACTACTGCAGAAGTGATAAGCTAGACAGCTAGAAAGGTACTTGGCGTGACTTCTGGAAATAGAAAGAAAGACAAAGAGACGTGGCTCTGAGCCCTTTCCTGTTTGCAGTGGTGATGGACAGATTGACATGCAGGCTGAAAAGCACCTGGAGAGGTGGAGGTATGTGCTGGAGAGAAGGGGAATGAAAGTCATTAGAAGTAAGACAGAATACATGTGTGAATGAGAGGGAGGGCAGTGGAGTGGTGTAGTTTCAGGGAGAAGAGGTGGTGAATGTGGATGAACTGACGTACATGAGATCAACAGTGCAAAGTAATGGAGAGTATGTTAGAGAAGTGAAGAAAAGAGTGCAGGCAGGGTGGAGTGGGTGGAGAAGAGTGATAGCAGGAGTGATTTGTGATAGAAGAGTATCTGTGAGAGTAAAATGGAAAGTTTAAAGGACTGTGGTGAGACCTGAGATGATGTATGGATTAGAGAAAGTGGCACTGAGTAAAAGACAAGAGGTGGAGCTGGAGGTAGCAGAGCTGAAGATGTTGAGGTTTTCGTTGGAAGTGACGATGATGGACAGGATTATAAATGAGTTTATTAGAGGGACAGCGCATGTAGGACATTTTGGAGACAAGGTGAGGGAGGTGTGATTGAGATGGGAGGGACATGGGGTATATCAGGAGAATGCTGAGGATGGAGCCACCAGGAGGGACAAAAAGAGGAAGACCAAGGTTTATGGATGTGGTGACGGAAGACATGCAGGTAGTTGGGTTGAAAAAGGCAGATGTAGAGGACGGGGATGTATGGAGACGGATGATCCGCTTTGGCGACCCCTAATGAGAGAACCCAAAAGCAGTAGAAGTATTGTAAAACAAATATATTCCTGTTTTTGAGCCCCTATGCAGAACTCTTGCAGTTCATAGTGTAAATAAAACCAGCTTCGATTCTGCAGGCTTTCTGTGAGCAAGCCAGTAGTGACTGTGGCAAGAAAAAACTCCCTCAGATGGCATTAGGAACCTTGCGAAAAACCAGACTCAAACAGAAACCCATCCTTGTCCTCAACACCAAATGTCTAGTTATTACAGTTCCATAATTGTTGAGGTGTACTGTTTGGTAATAGGTGCCAAAATGCTAAACTCTTTATAGAAACTGTGGTCCTGAATTATTGTAGCAGACTGTCGATTTCAATTACAGTCCAAATCAATCCTTAAAGTTATTGAGTTTCTCAGTAACTTCATGGTTCTTTAGGCTGTTGAGGTGAGTGGCCTGCAATTGAAGTTGGAGAAAAAAGTAATTGTACTTCATGAACTCTTTTCTTTTTAATTTAAACCCCTATTTGTTTTCCTTTTATTTGTAAGCGTTCGTCCAAAAAACATATCAGAAACATATAATTTCTTCCATCAAAATCCAACTGCTTTATTTCCATTCCAACGACTTCACACCCTCTGGGTTATTATTCTCCCTCGATAGCATTGTGTTTATTATATATCAAATCTTGTTGTTTGTGCACTCCAGCACTTCACCTAAACATGATGTCTCAACACCGAAGTGTTGTGTTTTCCCCAAGTTGTTTTCGTTTATCTCTGAGAGCGGGCTGTTCGTACAACGTTCACAAATATTAACGTTGCCGAAGCAAACAGTAATTTCCACCCCTACTGAGAGGTGAAGAGAGAAATCCGGAGCTTGTGTCAGCGTCCTGTGAGCTCAGCGCATACATATGTAAGTAGACATATTTTAGGCTCTAATAAAAAGATGGCAATCAAACACAGATACAATAGGTGACTTTCCCATATGTGTCAAGGTCACTGAGAAATGCGAGGCTGGGTATAAGTTTTATCACGAAATTTATTTTAATTTACTGTAATTTCCGGACTATAGCCATATAGAAGCTGCACCCACTGAATTTGACAAAGATTTTTATTTTGAACATAAATAAGCCGCAGGTGTCTACACTAAAACTAATGAACTTTACACACACAGGCTTTAATTAAAGACAGTGTCTTTCGGTTGAAATATGTTGTGGCTCCTTTAAGAGCAGAGCGGTATTTTGGGAATAGCCTGCCGCCACATTTTTCTGGTATTACTGCATGTGTGTAAGACCGAGGAATATGTCCTTATTATTTTCTGATGCTCATTTCTAAGTTTCTTTGACTAACCCTTAACGCTGTTGCCAAGAAAAATAAAAAAGCACGAGTTTTGGAAACCTGTCTGTGCTTATATGATTTCTGTTGCAACTGGAGTTAGCGAGCTATCCCTTTACTCAGACTCAACGCGTTACAACGGCTTGTATTTAAACAGTAGCCTACCAAGAAAGTCATTGTTCACTGTCTTCCTCCTTCCTTTCACAACTATTTCTCTACAGAGTTTTTCTTTTGTCATCGTTGTGCGTTTAAAAATCACCACCAGTGGAAGTTTTTTCTCCCGATGCCGTGCAGCTCAGAACACAGGTGAGGTGCGTTTTTTCGGAAATGTAATTGGTCTAATGTTATGTCGCTTAGTTTTTAGGTTTGAAGTTTGTGAAACTGGGAAAAACCCAAGAAAAATCCATAAATCAGCCGCTTCATTGTTTAAGCCGCAGGGTTCAAAACGTGGGAAAAAAAGTAGCGGCTTATAGTCCGAAAAATACGGTATTAACTACTTGTTAATCTTTCATGGCAATTTGAGTTGTTATTAAAATATGTTGTCCCAATCCGAATAAACAAGATTAGAGAAAACACCAGAAACATGGTATAATTGTCATACTCATGCCCTCAAGAGAGCACCCCCCACAGGTGAAAAGCGTAATAAAATGTATGAGTAAAACTACTGTTATCTAACTGGATTTTTACATTCACATGTAAATTTTGCAATCTAAAAATCTACTCAAGTAAAAGTAAAAAGTTTAAATTCAGAGTAGAATTTACAGAGTTTATAACATCGAGAGGTGGGGTGGGGGCGCTTCACAATGGACAAGGAGATATAAATCTCAAACTAGTTGTTTTTCCGGATGCGCATTTTCTTGCCCCTTGCATTATTAAATTTTTTATTAAAATTTTTTTTTTACTCAGTAACAGATATAATTTAAAGTGTAATTAAGTACACTACTTTAAACAAAACATGTTTAAGTGAAAATAAAATGACAGATTTTAAAAACTACTTTAAAAAGTAGAAAAAAAGAAAGTAAACTTTAAGGTAAACTGTAAAGTAAATGTAATTCATTACTTCCTACTTCTGTCAACTTATAAGCTGAAGGGAAAACGAGAAAAACTAAATTTAAAGTTTTTAGAATTGTGAACTGTGGGAGAGCGAGTGGGAGGGAGGTAAAAGGACAGCCACAACAGGTCGGTTCTCAGGCGTCACCGCCGTTCTTTATTCAATATTTTGTTTATTTGTCACACTGGTGTCTGGTCGCACAGTGCCCACACGCCTCCGCTCCCTCGGCTTGTATTTGCCTCCTGATCACTGAAAAGAGAGCACAGACATCAGGTCTTATTAGTTGCAGGTGAGGCAAATCCCAGCTTACCTGCGTCCTGCCCTGCCCCACATTCACAAACCGACGTTTGGCCACGCCCCCGCTGCCACACACCCCCACCGCCCGACTCAGGCCGGGGAGCCGTCCTGACCACCACCGACACCCCCCCGGCGTGAGAGGAAGTCGGCCACGACCATCTGCGCCCCCGGTCTGTGGACCACCTCGAACTTAAATGGCTGAAGCGCCAGATACCACCGAGTGATCCTCGCGTTGGTATCCTTCATGCGATGGAGCCATTGGAGCGGGGTGTGGTCCGAACAGAGGGTGAAGGCCCGTCCCAGCAGATAGTAACGGAGGGTGAGGACCGCCAATTTGATGGCCAGGCACTCCCTCTCGATAGTGCTGTACCGTCTTTCCCGTACTGACAGCTTACGGCTTATGAACAGCACCGGCCATTCCACCCCCTTCACCATCTGGAATCTGCCAATATCCCTTGGCAAGCCGCACATAACCGATCAAGCAGCTCGTCGATGCGAGGCATTGGATACGCGTCGAATTTAGACAACGCGTTGACCTAACGATATTCCACACAGAACCGGACCGACCCGTCGGGCTCGGGAACCAAGACCACCGGGGTGCTCCAGTCGCTGTGGGACTCCTCGACCACCCCCATGTCGAGCATTGCCTGAAGTTCCTCCCGTACCATGTCTTTTTGTTTTCGGGCAGGCGGTACGGGCGACTGCGCACCACGACCCCAGGAGATGTCTCGATATTGTGTTCTATGAGAACACAATAATTCTCAACCTGTAATTCTGCAACCTGTGCTCTCTGCGACGGCGAGAGGTGGTCTCCACAGGGGACCGAGGTGGGTTCTGACGCGGTTTTCGGTCTTACCTCCGGTCCCAGCTCCTCCCTCTCAGGGATCACTGTCGCTAGAGACACAGGCACCGCCTCGTTCCACGGTTTCAGGAGATTGAGTAGTACACCTGGAGCGCCCCGCCCCTGTCTGTGCGCCGCACCTCATAGTCAACATCCCCCACCTGCCGTGTAACCACGAAAGGCCCTTGCTACTTGGCGAGTAATTTAGAGCTCGACGTGGGTAGCAGAATGAGGACTTTGTCCCCCGGTGTGAAATGCTGAAGCCGTGCGCCCTTGTCGTACAGCCAGGTTCGCCGTTCCTGTGCCTGTAGCAAATTCTCCAAGGTTAATTGTCCCAGTGAATGGAGATATTGAAATTCGTTCTTTGCGCTCGAAGGTCCCTCCTCCCAGTTTTCCCAGAGCACATTTAGTACTCCGCGCGGCTTACGGCCGTAAAAGCAATTAAAACGGGGAAAACCCCGAGGAGGCTTGTGGGACCTCTCGTACTGCAAACAACAAGGGCTCAAGCCATTTATCCCAATTCCGTGCGTCCCCCTGTACGAACTTTCGGATCATGCTCTTCAGGGTCCTATTAAATCGCTCCACCAGACCGTCGGTTTGCGGATGATAAACGCTGGTGCGAATCGCTTTAATCCCCAACAGCTGTCACAGTTCGTGAAGCGTCCGTGACATAAACGCCGTGCCCTGGTCGGTTAGGATCTCTTACGGAATCCCGACACAGGAGATGACACGAAAAAGCGCTTCAGCAACGCTACGCATATCGCGTCGCATAATCTACTATGACTAACGCGAAACGATGCCCGCGCACAGTTCGCTCTAATGGACCGATAAGGTCCATACCGATTCTCTTGAACGGCACCTCGATCAGGGGCAGTGGTCGCAAAGGCATTTTAGGGATGGCCGGCGGGTTTACCAGCTGACATTCCCCGCAAACCGCACACCATCGACGCACATCGCCGTGAATGCCTGTCCAGTAAAACCGCTCCGTTAGACGATCTAGTGTTTTCGCGCTGCCCAGGTGGCCTGCCATCGGATTGTGGTGAGCCGCATGAAACAGAAGCTCCCTGCGTCTCCTTGGGACCAGCAACTGGGTCGTTTCTTCACCGGTTCACGCGTCCTGCTTCACTCAGTACAGCTTATTGCAAAACGAAAGCGCGCTATCAGGCTGGATACGCTGACCATCGATTGCTCTCACCTGGTCGAAGGCATGTCGGAGTGTTTCGTCCCGCGACTGCTCAAGGGGGGAAATCCCCGGGGGAAAGAAATTTCCCGTAGGGCAGAACCCATCGGGGGCGGAACGGGCGTTTACGCCGCCGCCTCCCCAGCCAACACAGCGCCTGTCTCGCTCGGCTTCCCCGAAGCACATGTCCCATCCACGTACACTTCTCGAAGCACATGTCCCATCCGCGCACACTTCCCGAAGCACATGTCCCATCCGCGCACACTTCCCGAAGTAAGCGCGAAAACGCGGACCAATTCGTGCCCAAGATCAGCGAATGGGGGAGGCGGGGACTAACCGCGATCCATGACCTCGTCCGCGCTCTGGTCCTTGTCCAGCAGCCACCTCCGGCACGCGTTCCGAAGCTGGTGAGCGAACGCGAACGGCCGGCTGACCTCGCGTAGCGTCAATGCGCGGAAACTCTGTCGGTGTTGCTCCAGCGTCCGGTCCACTCGCTGGAGGATGCTTTGCTTCAGATTGCCGTACTCCAGCATACGGTCAGCCGGTAGCTGCTGGGCCGCGAGCTGGGTTTCTCCGGAAAGCAGCGGCAGCAGGCAGAGAGCTCTCTCCATTCCGGTCCACTCTCTGGCGGCCGCCACACGCTCGAACAGCTCCAGGAAGGCCTCAACGTCATTCTGCGCGCCCATCTTGGTTAGCGGTATGCATGGTGGAGGATGGGAGGGGGGGCTGGCCGGGACCTCTCTTGCCCCCAGAGCCTCACGGAACTCCGCCTGGTCCTCCGCCTGGGCTCGGACCACCGCTTCGAACCGTTGCTCCTGCTCCGCACGCACCTGGAGGAGCGCCTGATGCTGGGTCTGCTGGAGCTCCGCAATCGCCTTCACTAGGTCCGCCAACGGTGACGGTTCCATGTCCGCCCGACCTGTGTTCCTTTTTCCCGGGTTTCGGCACCACTGTGGGAGAGCAAGTGCGAGGGAGGAAAAAGGACAGCCACAACAGGTCGGTTCACAGGCGTCACCGCCGTTCTTTATTCAATATTTTGTTTATTTGTCACAATGGTGTCTGGTCGCACAGTGCTCACGCGGCACTTCTGGCACACACACACCCACACGCCTCCGCTCCCTCGGCTTTTATGCGCCTCCTGATCACTGAAAAGAGAGCACAGACATCAGGTCTTATTAGTTGCAGGTGAGGCAAATCCCCGCTTACCTGCGTCCTGCCCTGCCCCCCATTCACAAACCGATGCTCGGCCACGCCCCCGCTGCCACATGAACAAAGACAGTATGTTCAGCTACTCAGCAAACTTATAGAAAACAACCAAAACAGTCCCTGGTTCCTATTTAGTAGATCCACATAAAAATCTGATATCTAAAAAGAGAATTCCATCACAGTTTAGTTGTGAGGACTTAATGAATTTCTTTACTGAAAAAATTTAGATATCAGGAATAAAATTGAGCTGATTTAACCTCCACTGTATCAACTAAACCTACTACCTAAAATGATTTATGGGTATATAATATGATTTATAGGTATTAATTAAGCTAAACTTAATTAATGAAAGAAATATTTAATACAGCTCAATATTATTTACTCCTCACTATTTTAGATATTAAGCCCCTCATTAAGACACCTAATCTTGAGTAGTTCTTTAAATATTAAAGGCTGAATCTGTAATAAGGTCATTTAATTATAATCAAATTTAAACAAATGAGTCTTGATGCTACAAAATTTTACATTGGTGGAAGATTTTAGTATAATTTTATTACCATTATTATTAATACAAATTATAATAATACTATTATTGAGACATGCAATAATAGATGGGACTTGCAGGTTAATTTAAGAGATGCAGATGTAGAGAACAGGGTTGTGTGGAGAAGGATGATCCGCTGTTGCGACCCCTATAGGAAACAGCCGAAAGAAGAAGAAGACAATATTAATATTAATATGAATAGCAGCATTAATGTATTATTGTATATAATATACTAACAACAATAATATAATAATATTATAAAAGAAGTTACTTTATTTACAATAAAATACAAAAGAATGATAGTTAAATAAGAATAACGAATACATAATACATATAGCTATTATATCGAAAAATAAGTATTGGGACACCTGACCTTTCCAGCCATAGGTTCTGCCAAACTTCCAAACTATTACCACTACGTTGGAGGCACACAATTGTATGTCTCTGGGTGCTGGATTTCCTTCAATTGAACTAGGAGACCCAAATCTGTTCCAGCATGACAAGTCTCCAACTCCAACTGCTTTACATAGGTTGGACGGAAGATCTCCTGCTCTAGATCTTCTGCTCTACATCAGTAACTGACTTTACTGGTATCCTTGTAAATCTTTGCAACTTTTTACACAAACTAGTGGAACATCTTCCCAGAAGAGTGGAGTTTATTATAACAGCAAAATAAGGATTTAATTTGGAATGGGATGTTTAAAAATACATACAGATCCTATTGACGGGTGTCCACAAACTTTTGTACATGTAGTGCAGGTCAGAATAATACTTGGGTACAGTAAAGTCACATTAGTCACAGGTTGTTCACTCTTGCTAAACAGATGTAATACTTTTAGATCGTTTGCAGAGCTGAAAAATGCTAAATAAATCATTATAAAGAAATCAGAAAGTGATAAATGGCAACCTCACACTGACTAGCGCAATGTTCTCCTGCACTGTATTTAATGTCCTCCTGCAATGAACAGATTTCTGCCGGTTTCCTTTTACCACGCTGACAAACCTGTCCCCTGGAGGACGCCTCTGTCCTCTCTGCAGAAACAAATCACACAGTGCATAAGCAGAGCTGACGATCTGCTGAGGTACCAAACGCTGCCCGGAGGCTGGAACACGGTGAAGCAGGAAGCAGGAAGCAGCTTTACATAAATGATTCACGTAGTCCGTCATCAATTATTTTTCCCGCTGGAAGCGGAGTGACAAAAGGTATCAAAGGCAGAGAAAGAAGAGATCTTTTTATTCGTTTCTTGATGTGTTATTAACTAATCTGATTGGGATTTTTTTTTTTTTTTTTTTATCCAGTTATAATAATGGTAATAAATTATTTATTACCATTATTATAATAATACAAATGTTCATTATTGAATATTTTGTGCTCCCATCTCACCTTTTGCTCATTTTCTATCAAACCAAACTGATCTAAACTTTCCACTCTACAGGAATTTATTTCTCTATGCTTTTAAAGATAAATTAACAAAAAAACAACAACAAATAAATAAACAAACAGTAATAATAATAAATGCAATAATATTAATAATACACAGTACTACTATACTACTACTACTAATAATAATAATAATAGTAGTTATTATTATTATTATTATTATTATTATTATTAATAATAATAATAATAATAATAATAATAATAATAATAA